>CM053577.1:134809838-134854825 GCA_028646485.1 Cryptoprocta ferox | reverse complement strand
ATCGAAACAATCAAACTCACCAGTGTCCTATTCTACAACCTTAATGAAGTCACATTTACACAAACCACATTGTCTTGGGGTAAAGTAATAAACTGGAACAAAAAGTAAAAAGGTAGGGCTGGTCAAGCCTCACCTCTGCTTGCACACTGAATACAAAGAATATAAATGTATTCCTATAAATGAGTAGTATGATCTTCACAGTCGGACACATAAAATTTCTGACTGTTATCAGTTTACACAGAATTCGGTTGAAGAAACTTCTTTCAAGTATTAGCTAAAATCTGCTGGTAATTCATATACTAATTATAAGTGATATTTATAATCAAAGATAGCCTTTTAAACCCTGTCTCTGAGAAAAAAAATGTAGTAGCAACTAGGTTTTTTTTTTCATTGTTACCTCTCTTCAAAATCAGTAAAACTACATTTAAAAAAATTTTTCATGTTTATTTTTGAGAGAGAGAGAGAGAAAGAGAGACCGAGCGTGAGTGGGGGAGGGGCACAGAGCGAGGGAGACACAGAACCCCAAGCAGGCTCCAGGCTCTGAGCTGTCAGCGCAGAGCCCGACGCGGGACTTGAACTCACAAATGAAGAGATCATGACCTGACCTGAAGTTGGACACTTAACCGACTGAGCCACGCAGGCACCCCAATAAAACTATGTTTAATATGCTAAAATAAAAAATCCAGATGACTTATTTACTTAAATTTGGTACAATCTTAGTAGTTTTTGGAATAAAAAAGGAAGTATGTCTAAGACGAGAAAAGGACAAAGTATATGAATAAAACCACAAATGATGTGCTAATGCCTTGCAAATCTTTGGATGTTCTGAGAAATCAAAATTTTAAATGGTGGGGCTCCTGGGTAGCTCAGTGGGCTGAATGTGCTACTCCTAATATCAGCTCAGGTCATGATCTCAAGGTTAGTAGGATAGAGCCCTGCATCAGGCTCTGTGTTGACAGTGTGGAGCCTCTCTCTCTCTCTCTCTCTCTCTCTGCCACTACCCTGCTCACGCTCTTTTCTCCCTTAAAATAAATAAACTTTAAAAAAAAAAGGTGCAAAAATGGGAGGGGGCCAAGCAGATGCAGATAACATCAAAGAATTTAGTGTCATTAATTCTATTACTAAACCCAGGATAAATCATGAATATATAGTTTGGCTTCGAGCAAAAAACCAAATGAATCACCATTGTGAAGTGAAAATTAAATAAATACTGTGTTAAATAAGTTTTTTATCTCATAACGTTATGCTTGCATTCCACAGAAAATATTCTGAAAATAAGCACAAAGCCTTACATAAGACCAAAGATATTGCTTTAAAAAGTAAAAAGTTTAAGTAAGCATTCTGAATAATATTGTTAAAATATTTAAAAGGAACCATATTAAATCTCAAAGAATTTTTACACATCTGTTATTAAAATCATTTTATGATATTGCTGGTTGAAGTGAAGGTATTTACTATCTACAGTGCTGTTAACACAATTCTTATATGAGTTTTTCTGTTTCTATGGTAACATGAATTATAAGGTTCAATGAAGCCAGATTCAGTAATGTGTATTTTTCTGTTATTCAAGGTGAAAAGGAAATGAAACATTTCCAACATTCATAAACTGCAGCAAATGTCTGAATTCCATTTAGAGATAAGATGATAATTACTAAAGTAATTAGAATTCTTCCTGGATGGAATTATTTTGCACACAGTGGAAATTTAGATTTGGGAATGAAAGCAGGGGCCAGAGTATATTCAGCATCAGTAATTAATTACAACCAAAACCAATATGGTCTTCTGGTACCTTTGAACAGACTATATACCTTCTTCTGTCTGCTTCTGACTATAATGCGAAAGAAAGCTGGTACCCCCACCCCCATCCCGTAAGTCAGAAAGATAACGTGGCTGAAATCATTTTATTCAAGAGAAAATCCAATTACAGAAATAATCAACTTTTCCTTCCTGCTTTATTTTTTTCATATTTGAAAGGGCATTCACATTAGCAGAACCAATTAAACGACTATCAGGACAGGGCAAAAACTATAAAGTTAAGCAAGTTTCTTAAATCTTTTAAAATTAAACTTTGGAAAAAAAGCGCCACTTCTTGAAATTTTAGCGACTCAAACCCAGATCATAGCATTCTTTAATAGGAAAGCACAATTGGAAGGTGGCTAACCCATGAGGTCTCAGGAAGAATAATTTATAAAATTATATGGTCATAACGCAGTTGCCTTTAATATTCAGCCCACTATAAGTAAGAAATTAGGCAAAATTTTGCTTTTAATGGAAGCGTTATCATCAAGAAATGGTACTCAGAGATACTACATCTCAGGCCTTAACGCCATCCTATTTGTGTAGCAGCAAAATAAATAATCCTGAGGAAAAAATACATACACACAGAGAGAGCAAGCATGCAACAGAAGCCATGAAATCAGAACACAGCAGAATATTAATCACAATTAAATTCTTTACTCCTTCTTAGCTGAACTCTCACTTTGGTTTTAAATCAGGTTACCCTAAATATGGTATTGAGGGTTGGCACACTATGACTCAAGGGCCAAATTCAGCCATTGCCTGCTTTATAAATAAAGTTTTATTGAAACACAGCCACACCCACTCATTTACATGTGGTCTCAGGCTGCTTTGGCTACAAAAGCAGAACTGAGTAACTGTGACAGCTGCAGCTGAGACCCTATGATTCACAAAGCCAAAACTATTTATTATCTGCCGGGAGTCCAGCCCACGACTCTGCTTTTTGTTAAGTACTCCCAGGGACACTCCAAGGAGAGTGTGAGAGGACAGTGGGCATATGATGCTCCCCAAAACACAGCCCCACTCAACTTCTCCCACGGTCACCAAATATGCATGATACAATTCAAATCCAAGTACTTTCTCCCTGAGCAACCGTCCCCTGCAGCCTACCTCTCTGATGAAGTCTTTTCTGATATTCTCTCTGCATCTCAACTCAGTCACACAACTGAGGTCACACCTCAGACCTCTGATGGCCCTGTTATGATCTGCCTGATACCTTTCACATGTGTATCCCTGTCTTATGCCTCCAAGTAAACCATTAGCATGTGCTGGTCAAGGGTGGGGTCATATTCATATCCCTACTCTCTGCGGTAATGGGCCAGCACACACAGGTCAAGGTGCCCAATGACTTACAGGTGACAGGGCAGGGAGAATGGGGCAAAAAGACAGGGCAATGAACAAATGAACTCAGGTAACAGGCTTTACTCATACCTATTCGTGATTAATCCCCGTTTTATCTCGTATCCACCATAGTATGTTAAAGTCCTAAAGGTGAACTTCTAGCCTTTGTTTATCTGGCAGGGGGAGAGAAGGGGCAAGTCAGGGGGCTTTGGAAGTGGCAGCCTCTCCTCAGGGTCCAGGTCACACACCTGTTGCCTCAATCCTGGCCACTGGGACTGACCTGGCCCGCTTACAAGGAAGGGCATTTTTCTCAAATGAGTACTAAGAAAAAAAAATATTAGCTAACTAATAGTTGTTTCCCCTTAAATATTTCTACTTATAGAAATAACTTAAGGGCTGCCTGGGTGGCTCAGTCGGTTGAGCGTCCAACTTCGGCTCAGGTCATGATCTCACGGTCCGTGGGCTCGAGCCCCGTGTCGGGCTCTGTGCTGACAGCTCAGAGCCGGGAGTCTGTCTTCGGATTCTGTGTGTCCCTCTCTCTCTGACCCTCCCCTGCTCACGCTGTCTGTCTCTCTCTCTCTCAAAAATAAATAAAACATTAAAAAATTTAAAAAAATAACTTAAAATACTGACAGGAGATCGATACATGTTTTAAATGATCTGGAAAAATAAATAAATAGATGACCTGATTTTATTTGCAATCTTCAGTTTAAAGTTGCCAGGAGAGGGGTTCATGCTGGAATCCCAGAAGCTGAAGGTGGATGAGAAATGGAAAAGGAGTCTTCATTCCAATTCGGCCTCACAGTTGTTCCTTCTGTTTTTGAAAGTGATAAATCCCATCATTCAAATGTCGTTTACTGACGAAATGGTATGTTCTTGGCAAAGTTCTGGCCAGTCTAGATCTGTGGAGCTCCTGGGGCAGAGAGGCAGTAAGCAGGTGGCCCTGGGTCCTTTCCATATGAAACACACATGAAATGTGTCTGCTTGTTGGGCGCTGTCACTACCACCTGAAGGGCCTGTCACCTTCTGCGACACCGCCTGTTGGATCCCCATTTGGCCCAAATCTCCACCCTCCCAAAGGGCAATTCTGTTCAGTCGCAGGTCACGCCTGGCTGATCGGCTGGTACAGACACATGGCACCACCAAAGACACATGCCACCAATCCTGAGGACACTCTGAGGCTCTTCCCAGTCGTGCGTGACCCCGCTCAGCGCTTGCCACAGCAGCCCTCTGGGGAGCAGCCTGCCTCTTCCGACACCCGGGTCACCGGTGGTGGGATATGGGCGTCGTTGTGATGCTGGTCGTAGCTGATCCCAAACCAAGAGGTATTTCAAACCCCAAGGACAAAGCCACCACATCAGATGCTAGAGCAATCCCCAGTTATCGTTTACGGGGGACATTCCCGAAGTACTCATGCGTGAGTGAGCTCAGTAGCAGGCTAACACTGGCATTTTTGACACCAGCTCCTCTGAAACTTTCTGAGTACTTTGTGCCAGTGCTTTGCATGATACTGACTCATTTAATCCTCAAAGCAGTTCATGAGATACATAGTATATTCCCATTTTATAGACGCAGCAATGGAAGCACAGAGAGATTAAGTAAATTGCCTAATGTCACACAACAGTAAGTAGCAGAGTCTGGATCTGAATCCTAATGGTCTGTTTTCAGAGCCTGTGATCTTAAATGATGAAATGGCTCCCACTGATGTTGCGCAGAGAATATGGAAAGTGCCATATACATTTACTCCAAAAGCTTCCTTTCTCGGAATCAGTAACTATCAGGTGTCCTCACACAGCAGCTTCTTTGAGACTCTCCTCTCAGAGCACGAGTGCCACCAGATGACCTCACCACTGCTCAACAGCAAAAATATCCACTGAGCGTCATCTTCTCATTCGTTCCTCACTTGTCCAATTATTACTCGCACGTTAAAAAAAGTACTCATGCACTTATCCTTTTAGCCAGTGAAACGAAATGTAGGAAAAAATATCCTTACCAGATATCCTATCTATGCCAGTAGCCAACAAAAAGATTCACGACAGCTCAGATTTTATCGCACACATTTTCAGTGGTGCCAAAATGAGAGGAAGAGACAGGACCCCATGAGACTAGAAACATTAATAGACATAACTAGCCTCTGGCTCAGACAGGCAGCGAGAAAACAAGAAATCCTGTTAATTTTTAACACTTCGCATCAGGTCCCAAGCCATGCGAGGTCTCGAAAGCGGTCCTGATGACATCATTTTTGGCAAAAGAATCTGAGGAATATCCAGATAACTATAGTGGTGCTTGATGCCAAGTCCTGAATGGTTCGGAGCCTGGCACAGAAGCCAAAGTAGCTCTGTCTTCCATGTAATTGAGATACAAGTAATGGCTGCAAAGACCCACAAGGGGCCGGATGCGGACGCTCCCTCTCTGTGCTACTTCACAGACATCGCAAAAGCCCTGTGACAAGGAAGGAGTGATGTGGTGACCTCGCAGAGGTTTAGAGAGGTGAAGTCTTTATAACCAAGGAATCCGTCTTTGAACACTAACTACTGCGTCTCCAACCTGCTAACCTGAATACTTCTTAGGAACGACAGCCTGAGCCAAAGACTTTGGTGCTTTGACATCAGAGAGACAAGTAAGGGAGAAAAGTTCCGTCTGTGACCACGAATGCCGGCAGCAAGTGTGACACTGCCGGACAGGCACCGGCGTGGCAAAGTCTACTAGGTGACTTAAAGACGATTTGATTCAATGCAGCGAACACTAATCGAGTACCTACAACTAAGGGGCCAGGAGAACAGAAGCAGAGTCCACTAGGGGTTGTGCGTCATTCCCAGCCACTGGCCAAGGTAAACGGTGATGTGACCACGGTGTCAGGTTCAATACCATGTAAGGGAGAAGGGTGGGGTAAGGAGGGGTGGTGGAATACATGGGATTATGAGCCATAAAGAAGATGAAATTAGGACTCACACGGGGTACAGGGCAGGGTGGGGGGCAGGAGCAACAAGAAAAAAAGGCAGAGATTTGTGGGCATGACCAGATACACGAAGCCCCGGACAGCCATGTCCTAATGCAGAATCCACTGACGTTCACTGGAACAGAGTGTGACGTCATTAGAATTGATATTCCACTTCCATCCATGTATGGAGTTCCAATGACAGCACACAGTTTCCCTCCGGAAACAGCCTTAACAAAATCAATTCCTGATCAGAAGAGTAAATGAAGAGACCCCAGGTGGCAAGAGACAACCAATGACTCTCTCATCACAGTTAAGTGTCCAGGACAAGGGCTGCACAGTCAGAAACAACAGGCCTTTTGCACAAAGCCGTCTCCTCCTCAAGGCAGAGTCCATGCCCCAGGTAGCCTTGAACAAGAACTGTCTTTAGTTGCAATGATACTTTTATGAAATGTGAACACAAACACGCCGACTGTAACAGAAACTCACAAGAAAATGACACGCGGAGCAAAATGTGAAGTCACATCCTGGCACTGAGGTAGGGATGGTGAGCACAATCATTTCCAGGGATCAACAAATGCTGAGAACGTTCAGACACGACATACTCTTAGCTGAGGCCAATATGCTTTATGAAAGGAAGGAAGGGCAGTCTTGGAGGTATTTCTATGAGTACAGCCTAGGACGTATCTCTGTGGACAGTAAAACAGAGCCACTATCACACAATTTTGTGAAGGTAAAAGAACCTTAATTTTTTTTTTTTTAATGTCGGCAGAGGAATCACTTTGGGTTTTGATAGCTCCTTAAGGAAAATTCAATTCAATCAATAGCATCAATTGACAATACATTCGATCAACGTTCAATATCATCAATATCACAGAAGGAAGACCTCCCATGTCCTAGCTCCGTGCTATATAAAGACAGTAAGGTGCTATCCCTGCCTTTGAAGATCTCAGTCAGAGATGCATCAGGGGTACACCAGGAAGCAGCAGTAGGAGTAGCAGTAACATTAGTAGCTATGGAAAACATTTACGTTGCATTTTGCACCAGGCACTGCTCCAAGTGCTCTCCATATATAAACTCATTTAACCCCTTAGTGCTCCTGTAAGGTAGGTGCTCACATCATCGCTATTTTACAGAAAGGAAATTGAAGCTCAGTAAGGTTGAGTGACTGCTCCCAGACATAAAGGCAGTCAAGGGCAGAACTGCGATGTGAATCACAGGTGTCTTGGTTTCCAGGCCTGAGCTCGTCACTCAGCACCACACCATTTCCTCATAAATAACTATAACTGGAGGCACAGGGATTAAGTGCTACCCGCGCACTGTAAAGAAGTGCTACAGTAATACAATGTGGAGAGGAGAGAAATGCAAGAAGCCTTCATGAGTGGGGCTCAGAGGACACAGGCAGAGGGAACAGGGCAGCAATGTGCAACAGAAATATAATGCAAGTGACATATGTAATTGCAAATTGTCCAGCAGTCGTATGAAAAAAGGAAACAGGTGAAATTAAAAATACATAATCCAAAATACATAAAACATTGTCATCTCAACATGCAATCAATATAAACATTAACGAGACACATTACGTTCTTTTTTTCATACGAAGTCTGTGAGAGCTGGTATGCGTATTACACTTACGGTACATGGTGGTTTGGACTCGCTACAGTCCATGTGCTCAGCGGACAGACATATATGGTCCTACATGGAACAGCACCGATAGAGAGAAGGTGCATGAATACTCTCAACAGAAAGAAAAGCAAAAGCAAAGGCATTCGGGCAAAAGAAGAAGTGATAAACACCACAGGATGTGGTATGTATGACGACGAGCACTGCAAATTCCAGCAAAGAAGGAGGAAAGGAACGACGTACACAAGTTCAGCGGAAAGGAACCACCAAAGGCTTCTGCAGGAGCAACACTTGAAAACTGTGCCTCGGCAAGGTGATTCCAGCAGTACCATAAAGATGACTCAGAAGACAGAGAGGTGACAGCACAAGATAATGATGGCCTTCGCTAGGACAGCGAGAGTGGGGATGGCCACGGGAAAGTGTGTGGCAAACTGTATAATCATCGAAACCGGGACTGATTAGGGGGCTGACTTGGATGGAGGCAGGTGTTGGTGGAAGGGAGGAGAGTCGGTGGAGTGGGTAGGATTCTAGGTGTGAAGCCTGGAAAGGAAAGGATGGAGAACAGGCCATTAATTCAGACACCTACTGACGGAGTATTCAGTGTCACCAGAAAAGTCCATCGTGTGACTGATGGACTCTAAGTACAATGAGGGCGGGGCCAGGTTGTAGCTAGTTTTTATCTCCCCAGCATTTGATACATAACGAGGTTCTCAAAATGTGTTCATTAGCAGAGGAGCAGGGATGGGGTGAATGGTGGTAACGAGGGTAGAGTAGGGTGGGTAGGAAGTAAGCTTAAGGTTAAAAAATAAGCAAGATGACCAAATTGTAAGAAACGCTGGGGAGGAAGCCACAGTAGACTTAAGATGGATTAAGACTTGAGCACTTCAGCTAAATTTTCCCGGGTAGTTAAAAACATAAAAGGGATAAAAAGAGTGTAAAGCAAAGCAAAACAAAACAAAACAAAAAACGGAAGAAAAACACTTTCACCAAAAGGCAAATTGAATTCTAGGTGACTATTTCCTTAGTTGAGGTTAAGCTGTTATCCATGTAATTGGCTGTAGTAAAATCGATTTCACTGATGAACATGAAATAAGGAAATGTGTCTTTGTACACTGACTACAATAATAAATATTACACATCGGTATGCTACTAACCATAAAAATTACGAACCGGAGATACATTAAACAGCAGGACTCTATTAATCAAAAATTTTAAATGCTATAAAAATCCTTCACAGATTATGCAACAGGAAGTGAAACATCACAGGCAAGTATTACATGTTGTCCTAGAGCAAATAAATCGGAAATACCAAGAAAAGCATGATATTCAGAGTTACAGTGAAAAATCTAAGATAGAAAGGTAATTTGATGCACAAACTGTATTTTATTAAATTGGAAATACAGTTTAAGGGAGTTACATGATTTTTAAGCCCAAGGTTTTATTCAAGCCTTCTGTTTCGATTACTTTTTACAAATTTAAATCTGCTGATGGCGTGCATATTTCCAATAAATACAACAGCATGAGGTTCCATACTAGCTGGACACCTGCTAACATCTTTTATTCATGTGCGTGTTCCTGGTGCACAGCAATTATATTATTTCAAATATTTTAAAATGTTTTCTATTACTGACTAACATACCTGCAGGTCCCCTCACAAATCATCGCTCTCCTTTTGCACTCCCTCTGTCTAAATCTCTGAGAAAAAGACTTATTCGTGGTGGTGTTTGCAGAAGTCAGTAATAGCTCACAAGTCGTCTCGGTCTGGCTTCTTTGCCTCCGATTGTGGATGTGAGAATACAGCTTCTATCAAATGCAAGAAAAAAGCGTGCATATACAGATTTTGTTTCTCATCCTTGATCCAGCTCTTTGGAAATGGTTCCCCGCGTTATAAATTCAGGAGAAAGAAATAAGTGTTAAAAGCTAGTTATTACCACTCTGAAAACCGTGCAGTAGTCACTGATCTCCCATCAAGGGGTCATCAGTACAGGGCAATTGCAATCTTGTCAGCTTCCTATCTGCAGGTGTGGGCATAAAGGTGCATGGGGGTGCAGTGCGTGGAAGACTGGAGGGGGGGGCAAGGAATTAGGGAAAGAGCAGTGTATGTTTTTGTCATATTTTTCTATGTTTGTTGAACTGACAACCATTTAAGGATAGCTCATAACTGAAAATAGTAAATCTGAAAGATGGTGATTACTTTTAGGTCAACTTACTATAGATGTATCACGTCATTCATTCTTAGTACAAGGATGTGAGGTGGCGGGGGAAGGTTAGCTTTGAAGATGAGTAAAGAAATCTTATTTTAGGCAGTGAAATAATGACCCCATGCATAAAAATAAGTATTAATAAATCTGAACAATGCACTGACATATCCCTAAAGCGAATAAAGATTTTTAGTGATACTAAAGATTTTTATTCAATCTTTTAAAATCCATTATCTATATGACTTATAAAGTATTAATCATAGTTAGTATCTAATTGTTAATGCCTATTATTTACTCTAGCTCTTTCTCACTGAATTTTCTCAACGATGGTGGCTATGCAACAAAAAGATATTTTTAATCTCAATTTGACTGAGAGACACTCATCTGAAAGAAAACAGTCTCACACAAAGCTTGATCACATAGGGGCACAGGACGTCAGACCATTATTGTTTTATGACTAAAAAATGAGTGACTTAAGACAAAAAGCTCAACATCCTTAAACTTCATTTCTATTCATTCTCTAATAAATACCATCTGTTGTGTACTTTAGGGATATAATACCCGTCAAAAACTCCATCGTATTATGAGAACCGGCACCAAGTTGATCTGAAATGCATATTTGAACAGATGTGTTTAAATTACATCTCCGTCTATCCACATGCATAAATTCAGAGCAAGCGTGTGTTGATTTAAAATGCATAAAAAAAGGGATTTGGAGATGCATCAAAAGTGAACAGCATCTCAATGGATCAAGGCTCACATTACGAAAGGTCATTACTAAAAATAAAGTTTGCATTTATTAAGGGTTTTGCACCAGGGGCTGTTCATGGGAACTGACTTAATGTTTGCTGCACAAAATCAGCCACTGAAACTAATTTTTTACAACTCCTCCATGTAAAACATTAAAACTGTCACGCATGGACAGGAAAAAATGCAAAAGCGGACGTCACAATGGAGAAAATTCGATGGCACGTCTATTGACTGGCATTGGTTCGTACGGCTCAGTCCCCCATATTTCAACCATACTTTGCATTTCTAAGAAGAAACATCTGAGTGATTTCTGTAGGCATAACACTGTTCTGATCCCATTTCTTACAGATATGCTTTCAAAAATTACAATTAATTGAATCCTTTTGGAATTATGACGTCCATCAAAGCTTAGCGAGAACGGAAACATAGAGGAATACAAGTAATGAAAGTACAGATCTTAAATGTTCTCTGTACTGTGCCATGTGCTAATTTTATGCTGGCTTTCCAAAAACTATCAATATAAAGCTTCACGGTGAGTTGCTGAGAGCAATGCCCATTCTCCACAAGGTGAACGGGAGAAAGAGAAGAAAACTAATTGCTGAGTGAAATTCCTAGTTAAGCAGTATCACCAACAAACATCAAATTGATGGATACTATTTTACACAGTTGCTTTTACAGACTCGGCTCTCACTGAGGAAGCTGAATGTGAGAATAAATATGTAACACACATTTGTGAATATTCACTCTTAGGTAGCACTATTACCTAAACCAGGGCTAAACACACTAGGGAATTAATAGTTTCTTTATTCATTGATAAGGAAAGTAAAATTGACGTATAAAACCGGCAGAAGAAAATCGCTTTATATACTGGTCATCTTTCAAACAAACCTTTAAGGTCCTATAATGTGTGAGGGCAGCTGAAGAAAAAGAGGAATGCATGTTTCAAGAGGAATTTCAGATCTGGACAAAAAGCATCTCTGAAATGCAAAAGGAAATCAGCTTTTTCAGAGTCCATCTAGTCTCTTAAAGGTGTAGACGAACAGTTCTTCTCACTGATAGATTTGTAAAATTCTCTGCAGCCTGAATTAATTCACCAAGGGATAGTAATGAACGTAAGCACGGCCAGTAAGAAGTGCAGTGATATCCCTGTGAAAATTTTTTTTTCTTATTAAACTCCTAAATATCTCCTAGGTTTATACTTGGTGCTAATTATTCTGCTGTTCCCCCATGGCCTCCCAGCCCCAGCAGCAGCCTGCTCTCTCTGCCCTGCTGGGTGCCCCCAGAGACTGACCCCCCACAAACAGCATCGTGCAGGGTCCACTCACATGCCACAGTTCGGCCCCAGTGAACTCCATTCCCTTCCCTGGGCCCCCAACTCTCTAGCCTGCAGTCATGACACATTCAGTGTTCTCCCCACTGCCCCTCCGAGTCCACCTGGCGGAGCGAACTCCGCTTACAGCGCAGGTCTCCGCTTCCGCCAGGAAACGCGCCCTGAACTTGCGCTATTATTTCAGGGCCTCTACGGAGCTCCCAACACTGCCACTGCCTAACACTCTATTGCAACTGCTGCTTGTCTGTTTTCTCCACTGGGGCTGCAAAGTCCCTTGAGGACAGGGACCATGTCCGTCGTGCATGCTACCTACTCAGTGCTTGGCATGAAGTAGGTGCTCAATAAATATCAGTGAGTCAGCGAACAACTCATTAGTTCCCCTTTTAAGGAGGAAGAGTTAAATCCCATAGGTAATTTTTATTGAGACTTGACTGTCAACTTCTTGGTTGAAACAGGCGGAATTAAATATGTGACACATTTAACAAAATATTCTAAGATAAACTACGAATAATCTCCCAAAGCAAGTGGCGAAGTAACGCAGAGTCACTGGAGAACAAATAAATTCCAGAATCACTTGGAGACTGTTCTACTATCCAATACAGTAAATGCCGTCTACTGTGGCTGTTAAAATGAAAATGAATGAGAAGCAAGTAAACTGTGAAATTCAGTTCCTCATTTACACTAGCCACCTTTTCACCCCCAAATTTCAGGTGTTCGATAACCACATCCAGCTACTTGCTACCATCTTCAACAGCACGGATACAGAACATTTCCATCACGGTAGAAAGTTCTACTGAGCCATTCTAGAAAGTTGAGACTTTAGAATGAACAGTACTAAAAAAATAACTATAAAACTGGATCTTTTCTTCACTTTATAGAATGGCAACGATACCTACTGATTATGTTGCTGTGAGGATTAACTGAGACATTTAAAAAGACTTGGCTTAGGGGCGCCTGGGGGGCTCCGTGAGGTGAGCATCTGACTCTAGTTTTGGCTTCAGGTCATGATCTCAGAGTCTGGGAGCTCAAGACCCACGTTGGGGTCTGCGCTGGCAGTATAGAGACTGCTTGGGTTTCTCTCCCTCCCTTTCTGCCCCCTCCCATGCTCACTCTCTCTCTCTCTCTCTCTAAATAAATAAACTTTAAAAAAAAGAGACTTAATCAGTGTCTAATATGTAACAGGTGATAAGACATGCTCCTACCTTTGCTCAAAGTAGGTCACTGAACCCCATGTTTCTCAGGTTTGCTAAAAACCTCAGTTTTCAGATTGTTTTGCAAAAAAGGCTAAAGGAACGGGGCCTGAGCAGCACCTCAGACCTGTGGGGTGCCAGGCTTCCTGACTTTTCAACCAAAGCCACTTCAGATTTAACTGTTAAAGACTGGGTTTTCACTTGAGATTATTTTCAATAAAGGACTATGAGGTCAAGCAAACCAACTTAATAAAAGTCCAACAACAACAACAACAACAACCACAACAACACAAACAACCCGATGTCCTGCAAGAGGTGTCTTTGGCCTTTACGAACAGCAGCCAAGTATAGCCCATCATGACCTAACTCCTCTGGTCTCACCTCCTGTCACTACAATGCTCTGACTGCACTGCATTGAGGATATTGGGACCAAACCCAATGGTCAATTAGAAAACAGAGCAAATGCTTTTGAGGGCTAACCTTTGACTCTGATGAACCAAGAGACGTTACCAATACTGTTAAGTTATTTTTATTTGTGGAGTCAATGCCACAAGTGAAGTGACCCAAAATTAGCCTCTAAAGAATAGTGTGTTGGGGAGCCTGGGTGGCTCAGTCGGTTAAGCATCCGACTTTGGCTCAGGTCATGATCTCGCAGTCCCTGGGTTTGAGCCCCACGTGGGGCTCGGGCTCTGTGCCGACAGCTCAGAGCCTAGAGCCTGCTTCAGATTCTGTGTCTCCCTCTCTCTCTGCCCCTGCCCTGCTCATGTTCTGTCTCTGTCTCTCAAAAAACAATAAATGTTAAAAATAAAAAAAAATAATAAAAACAATAGTGTGCATGGAGCAACCACAGGCAGGAACACTTTCAAAGAAGCTGAGAAAACACTAATTCATTACAAACTGAAGTGGAATCTGCCACGATGTGTTATAACTGATGGTGGCTAAAACCATGTGTGAAACACACACACACACACACACACACCAACTGACAAGCTTCTGCAAATGAAAGCCTGTGACACTACTCATGCAGGTGCTTTGTGGAAATATTTCGATCTTCCATGATACTGAGCTGGTAGTGTCAACAGGGAACTTCATTCACTCTTGGGGACTTAACTATTACAAGTTCTACCCATTTTTGTCAGAAACAGACAGAAGCAGAGTATTTTGACTTGCTCTACCACATGCTACTTCTAAGGCTTCGCAGTGGTCAAGTTATATCATGAATTTTTTGAGATCAGGGCTGATAATTACAGTTTTCCTTTTTTTCCTTTTTTTGGCAATTTTTATGCAATTTTATTGTAATAACTTGCTTCTACAAACAAATGATTTATACACTCCCTCACCCCCAATCTTCCTATTCTCATCTTTGACCTTTTAATCATATTTTGCCAAGAAAATACAAAAAAATTGACAGCAATCATCTCCACTTTTCACCCCCAAATTTATAAACCCAATTTGTATCTGCATTCTTCTCAAAAATCCATCCTTCCTCACCCCAAAAACTAATAATTATAATTTTTCTTTATGAGAAGAACCACCTTCAACTACTATTATCAAACACTGAATGGTCTTGAACTAGATTTGATAGATTTCTTAATGAATTCAACCCAATATTAGATGGCAAATAATGTTTTCAGGCAAAACTTATACTTCAGTCAGGTCATTTTTCACAATTAAGTTGTTTAAATCACAAGCAATGTTAAGTGTGTTACACATTTAACATGATGTCAAAATTTAAAAGCGTTAAGTGTGTTCTCCATTCCCACACAAATTTGTGGCAGATTTATTTTCTGAGCTCAAACTACAGTATCTGCAGCATTTTTCAGGTCTCAGGACGAGTGCGAAGGAAGTATCTATATTTAAAAGCCCACTTAGCTCTGTGATTGAGGAGTTTCAACTAAACCTTCAGTTGGAAGTGACTGATCTGATAAAAGGCAAATATCAAGAAAAGGATCTAATACAATTCTATAAATCCTTTGTGAGTGACAAATATGTTCAGCTGAAACCATGATAAACTGATATCATGAATTGTTATCAATATTTGGCATTGCGTATCTGGGTGATGAAAAGACATTTTCAAAAAAATAGATACAATCTCATTATATATCAGCACTGACAAATGAATATCAAAAACTGATTTTGATGATAGGGAACATTAAATCATGAACCCCATTAGTGAAAGGTTATCCAAATACAGTAATTCCACTCTTTTTACCAGTAGGTCTATATTTTTAAAATTTATTTATGTATGTACATACATACATACATACGTATGTATGTGTCTGTCTGTCTATCTATCTATCTATCTAGAAGGAATGTGAGCGGGGAAGAGAGGCAGAGAGAGAGAGGGAGAGAGAATCTTAAGCAGGCTCCACACTCAGCACAGAGCCCAACATGGGGCTCGATCCCACGACCCTGAGATCATGACCTGAGCCAAAATCAAGAGTTAGACGCACCATCGACTGGGATACCCAGGCACCCCAGGTCTGTATTTTAAATACTGCACTACATTATATTTTTTTCAATAAAAATTTTGTAAAAATTTGTTTTCCTTATCGATAGATGGTAGATAGACAGTTTATCCTTCATTTTGTTTCTTGGTCTACAACGTCTAAATACTATCTGGTTCTTTATCAATAATGAGTCTGAATAGTTTAAAATACATATAAAAGTAAAGATTGCCGGTCAAATATGAGTAAGGCCCAACACGAAATCTATGGCTGCTTCATTATTTTTTTAGAGTCAAGAAATTGATCTGAGTACAAGTGATTCCAACAGGGTGCTGGGAACAATGCGCCCTGTCTCACGGATGCCTGTGCTTTACTCTGAAAAATTCCATAAAGAGAATTTCAGTGGATTTTAAACAAGCCCAATCTCCAATCATGGGTCTCAGAATTTTGCCTTATTGAGACCTCTTGAGGCAATATTTAATGTTAACTAAATAGGATATGTTTCTGTGATTATATGTTCCTCTGATTGCTTAAAATTGATGTTGATGGAGAGAAAGATGCTGAAATAAAATCCATATTGAATCTCAAGCACCAACATCAAATGCACAAACAATAACAGAATATTTTAATACAAAAAGTTCCTAATATGCTATTTCTATTTTGTGCTATTTCATTAAGACGAGTCCAGTAGAATACATTATGTATTTACATGTGATGTATAGACAATCCACCATACTGAAAAAATTATAGATGAAAAGATTTAGAAAGCAGTTGAGTATACAATTCACAAATAGAATTCTTAAAACGAAATTTTCTGCCTTTTGTGTAGATAGGGAAAATGTCATTCATGAATTCCTTGTATTTGATTTCTTTAGGTTTATCAAGTTGAACCAAAATTGCTTATTCTAAAAATAACAACAGAAGTAATATCCTAAGATTAGATTGGCCATTTTTTGCTTGGATGAATGACCAGTTGTACTAAACTGATCCCATGTTCACATGAACAAGTCCTACAACTGAACTTGTAGGCAGTTTGTCTTGGCCTGATAACAAAACAGATGTTTTCCTCAGTGATTTTGCTACCTTTATTAGGTACCGAACAGCCTTGGGATCAAGCTACAAGTGTTTTTTGTTTTGTTTTGTTTTGTTTTTTTACCAAAATGTATTCATCCCGTAAAACAAAGCCTATCAGACTATATCATCTACGAGCTGCTTTAATGGACCACTTAGGTGAAATCAAACAGGTGTGATTCCAAACATTTATGTTTATTTTTTGTGTATATTTTATTGAAAAGACTTAAGGGATATAAAAATGTCTAGAGATAAGACAATGATAGCTGAAAGGTAAAGCTGGGGAACTTATAATTAAGAGCATGAGTTGCAAAGCTAACAAGGAGTTATAGAAGATAACAGTGGCTCATTAACACAGAAGATGGAGACCAACTGTCAGCATCAGAATTTTGTCTTCATCCACATTATCTCACTGTAGTTTGGTTCAATTTTCTGTATTTTCCTCCCAGATTCTGAGGAACACACTTGCCATTTCCTTCATAACTGTGCTCTAGATTTCATTCTTCTAGAATTGCTAATGGGCTTTCTCGTCCTTCATACTTGCCTCTTTCTCTAGCATGGCCATTCTCTTCCTGATATCAGTGCTCACCTCTACTAAGAAACAAGTCAGCCCAGCTTGTCTTGCCTAACTCCTCCCTCCCCTTTCCCTAACTGGTTCTGAATATTTTCCCTTCTTCCTTTCCCTTCCAGGCTTCTGAAAGAACAGTCTATCACTGCTGCTGCTTCTTCTTCTTCACTATTAACTTCCTGGTGAATCCTCTATAACCTGGCTTCTGCCCCAACCCAGTGAATGAAATTATCTCATCACTGGCAAATCCATGAATGTTATTTTCTGTCCTAATTCCACTTGACCTACTTACTGTACTTGACACTATTAATCATTCTTTCTTTCATCGTTCATTTGACAACTGATGTGATGGGGTGAGCTTAAGGTCTGTGGGTTGTCAGTGTATAAAAAGAATTAGGATGATAGAAAGAAGCAGCTAAGAAGGATGGGACTTGCAGAAGCCTAAATGGTATGGATAGTGTGTCTACATTTATCCTCCAAACACAGACACTGTTGAGTGAAAGTGGGTTGCTATTAATAAATACGCTAGGACAGCAGGCATAAACCAAGATGGTCCCGGGCAAACAAAGAAAACGGTGACTCTAGGTACTGGAGGAAAAAGGGCTGGTGAACCCCACACCTTCAGGAAACCTTGGGTCATTACACTATTTTCCGAATACTATTCAAAAGTCATGCAAAGAGTGTACTGAAAGACATTAGACCTTGGTATAAAAGCATAGGAGACAGAGGGGCTGTTTGATCTCTACAGGACAGAGTGGACTCAATTATGGAAATAACCCATTTCACTGGGTTTCACCCACCTCCAACCCTGACTTCTACTCTCATGCTGTTTTCCACCTTATCTCCTAGCCAAGCCCAGCCCTCAAAGCCCAAGATAAAGCCTAAACTAGAGCACGGTAGGCTGAATTCTAATGTGGTCTCCAAATTCCCCAGTCCTGGTGCGTGGATAGCTTCACCTAAACTAGGTGTTGCTGTGAAAAGAACTTGCAGATGTAAGTAAGGTCTAAATTAGCTGACTTTCAAATAAGGAGATTATCCTGATAGGCCTGACCTAATCAGATACCTTTTTAATAGAGGCAGAGAGATCTTTTGCCACTGCTGACGAAAGGAGAAATGGGAGAAAAGGGCTCTGGCTGGCCTGGAAGAAAGCAAACATCCATGCTATGAACCACCGGCGGGGAACTGTGAGTGGCCTCTAAGGGCTGAGAACAAGACCTGGACAACAGCTAGCAGGAATACAGGGAGCTCAGCCATACAACTGCAAGGAAATGAAATCTATCAACAGCCATTATGGTTGGAATAGGACCCTGAGCCACAGACAAGAACACAGCCAACATGTGGATTTCAGCCTGGGCAGAGCTGAGCAGAGCACCCAGCCCTACTGTGCCAGGTCAACAGAAGCACCCAGCAGAGCACCCAGCCCTACTGTGCCAGGTCAACAGAAGCACCCAGCAGAGCACTCAGCCCTACTGTACCAGACCTGAGGTCTACAGAAACTGGGAGAGAATAAGTTTGGGTTATTTTAAGTCTTTAAGTCTACGGTAATTTGTCACATGGTAACAGAAAACAAATACACAGAAAATGGAATGGGGGAAACACTGGACATGTAGCAGTCCCCTCTGTCAGCTTCAAAGCAAAGAGAATGTGCCAGAAGAGTAATTACATCAACTCTTCCCCCCACAATTAAGAACACCCTAGAGAAGGAGGAACTGAGTAACTAGAGTAAGACCTACTTGTCAGTGTATCCCCTTTGTACTTAATTTTTTTTCATGTTCCCTATTACGAAATAAATAAAAATAAAAATCATCGCAACAAATCAGCAGATGATTTAGGGGAAAGAATCAAAAGGAATCCAAAGGCAAACTGATACTTGGACCTGCAAACAACCGTGGAGTTCTAGCAATTAACCCACAGATCAACCTACTTATGCCATAGGCGGGCCGATTACAAAGAGACTCTCCAAGGAGACAGGGCTTCTCCAGGACAATCCATCACTCTGACTCCCAGCGCTCTGTCCTGACTTACTTTCACATTATCTCCTTCCCTCCTGTTCATTCAGAGTGACCAACATCACACGCACCAAAAAAGGAGTTTGTGACAAGGAGTTAGACACTGGAGGTAGGAAGCAAGGAGAAGAGATTGTGTTCGGTGTCAACGCACCCTACGAGTCTAGGAACTCTGAAAGCATAAGTGCAATGGAGAGAAATAACAGCCGGAAAGCAGGGAGGCTGGCGTGGGGAAGCTGTGGTAAGCTGAACTTGACGCATCAGTGGGATGTCCAGGCTAAAAGTCTAGGGGCACCTGGGGGGCTCAGTCGGTTAGGCATCTGACTCTTGATTTCGGCTCAGGTCATGATCTCATGGTTCGTGAGACTGAGCCCTGCATCGGAGCGTGGAGCCTGCCTGGAATTCTCTCTGCCCCTTCCCCACTAGCATTCTCTTTCTCTCTCTCTCTCTCTCCTCCCCCCGCAAAATAAATGAACAGTTTTTAAAAATTAAAAAAAAAAAAGGTCTAGCAGGTACTTGGTACCAAGCTGTGTGATTTGCAGCCTCTTCAAGCATCTACATTTTGGTCTACAAATTGAGAGTAACACCTGACCAGCTGTATGTGGGGACAGAGAAATGATATTAATGTCTATCCAGTCCTACGACACTGCCCCACACCGAACCAACTCTCACAATTGGTGGACATGGGGGAGGGGAGTCAGAGTCAGAAAAGACACCTATGAGGAAGTTCTCTCACAGTGCAGACAAGATATTTTACTGACACGTCCCGTGGGCTTCTACCTTCATCACAGCGACTCTGCTCTGCCCTCCTACCCTGCTTCCTTTAGACCCCCCTCTCTGGGTCCCCCTGCTGCTTTCTTGGATTCCCCAACTCGCCCTCAGCTCCTGTGTGCAGCCTGAGTGTATTTCTACCTCTCTGGCCCAATTCAGCACCCCAGGCCTAGCGACCTCCACCTCAGACTCGTGGGGCAAAGCCTTCAGGCTGACTGTTTTCCAGAACACCGGCAACACGGAACCTGGCACTCCTCTCACCTCTCTGTTAGGGCTCCCTCCAGGCTGGCGGGAGAGACAGGCCCTTAGGCAGGATGGATGTGAAAAATGGCCCGCATGTGACTGCACTCTGGACTCTGGGCAGGGCAGGGAGGGGGCGGAGGTGGTACTTGCTGGGAGGCCCCGTGCTGCTGCTGAACCGGGGAAAGCTGGGATATTACACTTGAAATGGATGAAAATGACGGGCGATAACTAATGTGAAATTGGAGGAACGGTCTGAAGAAGAAAACAGACACATGGACACAAGGAGGGCTCAACAGGGAATAAATGAAAGGATCCTTGAGTAAGGTGTACGCCAGGTTTCTAGAGGCAGAGTTAGCAACTGAGAAGGGGGAGACAGGGTGCTAGCAGCGGGGCCAGCGCTGGGGGGCGGACAGGACTAGAAGGAACGGAATGCAAAGCTATTTTCAAAAGATATCAAATCCCAGAAGATTTGAGAATGGGGAGAAATAAGTGATGGGCATTCAAGACGAGGATGAAGAACAGGAAAGAGAGAATAGGAGGGGGCTGAAATCCACCGAAGGGGTGCAAAACACCCTCGACAGCCAGTCAGCACTGCAAGTGGACAAAATACTGCATAAGATTACGTCCAACAACAAAGAAAGAAGGGCCCAGAAGTGAAACCATTTTCTCTGATAGCATCTTAATTATGACTGCATATATGTCTGGTTTCACACATGGGCAGTCTGCATATTTCTCCAAAATAAATTCCTGGAGAATGCATCATAAAAGTCTGCCTTTTTTTTTTTTTCATAAGGACAGTAAAAACATTGGCTGCTGCCCTCCCGGTTGTGACTCGGCATTAATTAGAGATAAGACCAAGAATAAATCATAACAGCAGAGACACAACAGTAAACATGAATAACCATTTAAAACAGTAAACATGTTGCAAGTTATTACAATGAAGAATTTCAGAGCAAAAGTGACTGTTAGAGTTTGTGTCTTCTCTTCCATTCATTCAAAAGATGAGATTCCAATTTAAACTAGAACAAACTTACTTCTTTTTCTTAAAATTTTTAAATGTTTTTTTATTTATTTTTGAGAGAGAGAGAGAGAGGCAGCGTGAGCAGGGGAGGGTCAGAGAGCGAGGGAGACACAGATCTGAAGCAGGCTCCAGGCTCTGAGCTAGCAGTCAGCACAGAGCCCAATGCGGGGCTCGAACCTATGAACTGTGAGATCATGACCTGAGCCGAAGTTGGATGCTGAACTGACTGAGCCACCCAGGCACCCCATAACAAACTTATTTCTTGATGCCCAATCACATAAATGTTTGCACAGCCTATTTCAAAAGAATCCCACAAAGTGATACATGGGACAGGATATTTTGAATATATAAGGATACACAATTTACTTACAGTGAATCTACAGAACAGAAAAATACCACTGTACCAGATTGCAGTTTCGTATTACTTCACATGAAAATATTAGCTACAAATAGATAAAGAGAATTTTAACTTGCTTCTGTGGTCTCTGCTGCAAAAAAATGAAAAGGAATTCTTAGCCAAATTTTTACATGATAGAAATTGAAAACAACCCAAATGTTTAGCAATGAGGAATGACTAAGCAAAGAAGAGAATGTAAACTTAATGAAATGTTTTATACAAGCTCTAAAAAATGATAAAAAAAAGGACAACACAGAATCACAGAAATGTGTATTCAAAGTAATGATGAAAGGAAAATGAATATAAATTAATATGTGTTTGGCAACAAATTCAGAGAACAATAAAATGGTTGAAAATTAACCTTCACTGTATATGTGTTTGAGTGTGTGTGTGTGTGTGTATATATATATATATATATATATAAAAGTTGTTCTATGTCCATAATATAAACCAACAAGAAGCAAGCAGATGAATGGGCAAGCTGTTAGGGAAGTTTAGAATGAATCTTGCTTTCTTCTTGATAAATTTCTTTGCAGCTAGAAAGAAAGGCAGGGGTTTATGAAATCATTTAGCTATTTATTTATTTCAAAGAGAATGATTAGAGCACTTAAATAAATATTCAAAGAATGCCCTAAAAGCTTTAGTTTCTAGGCCCTAGAGAAAATAATAGTTTCAATTCTTTTAGTTCATCTTCATTTCATTGCTCGTTACCTTCTTATCCTCAAATAACCAAACAAACTGATGTCTCTATGTCTCCAAATGGGAAAAGAAGTTGGGCGTTGTGGGGGGAAGGGGTTTCTCTGAAAGTTTTAGAGGAAGAAGAGTAAGAATTTTCATCCACCTTTACATTTCTTTAAAAACTTACTTAAATTTATAATACAACAAGTAAAACCAAATTAAAACAAACAAAAAAACCAAAGCAGACAAGTATGACTTTATGAAAAACTGAACTAAAATACATAGAAAAGCAGAGAGAAGAGTATGCTTAATCTAAAAAAGTGTGTCTATTAATTACAATGATAAAAGATACTATCTTAGCCCAGTTATAATCCAAAAAGCAAAATAGAATTTTGGGAAGTGAAAGACTGGGGTGACTCATTGTACAACTGACAATTCACCGGAACCAATTTTAAAATGATTTCTTTCACATCAACTTTGTAAGGATTAAAGTTCTGTTAGACAAGTGGACTTTTAAAGCCTGTTGATGTGTCTTATCTTTATTCCATGTATTGTCCAGATAATACAACGCTAACTTTTCTGCAATCTGTTATTTATTGAAAACACAGCAGGGAGTACCGGCAGAGCCCCGCCAGGGCGTGCAGCCCATCTCTCCGTCTGCCTGGTCTAACCCTATTCTTGGATGGAGCCACACAGTGGGAGGACTTTGTCCCTGGGCTTTTTCTGAACTGTGACGGGCATCCTCATATCCCACTGAAAAGAGCTTCCCGGGGCCAATGACAAGGACAGAGCATGTTATGAGAAGGGTCACAGCAGAATTTCTGCTGTCACCTCAATATCAGGAAAGGCTATGCTCCTGGGCACAGACCTTTCAACCTTACACACTTTGTGTAAACCGTTTAACTGATAATATTTCTGTCTTTGTACTGGCTTCTAAAAAGCCTATTGTCGGCGCACCTGGGTAGCTCATTTGGTTAAGTGTCCGACTTCGGCTCAGGTCATGATCTCACAGTCCATGAGTTCGAGCCCTGCATGGTGCTCTGTGCTGACAGCTCAGAGCCTGGAGCCTGTCTTCGGATTCTGTCTCTCTCTCTCTCTCTCTGCCCCTCCCCCACTTGCACTCTGTCTCTCTCTCTCTCAAAAATAAATAAAATAAAAAAAAATAAAAATAAAAAATAAAAAGCCTGTTGTCAAATATTCAGTGCAAATCATACAAGCTTATGTGACTAGAGGAGATATATTTTTGATGATAACTTTACCATTGGCATCATTTTATCTTCTCTACATCTCTACATTAATTTTCTCCTTTCTCTTGATTTCCTCAAATGCATTTTAAAAAATCCTGCATTTCACACATTTCTCTATAAACCACTCAACTCCTGTGTGCAGGTATAAATAAATGAATTGTGGTAGTATGTTAAAAGCACGCAGACTCCTGTCATGTACCAAACTGTTCCATACACTGTCCCAGGAAAAGAAAACCACTTCTGATGTTTATACTTTCCAGTGACTCATCCTCTCAAATTAATCCTCATCTCATCCGAGTCAAGTAAAACCCAGAAAATATAAACGCAAGAAAAAATGTATATCTTGACTATTTTCTTGGTAAAACTGTAACTGCCAAGTTATTTTTTACAGACATATCAATATAAAAGGAAACACCACAGACTAAAATTCCTGAGACCTTCTTCAAGTGAGGACAGTTTCCCTCATTTGAGGATACCATGCGGACCAGAGGAAAACAACTGTGAGTTTCCCTACCCACATCACACCGTGTGAGTGACTAACGTACCCGTTACAGGGAATCACACGGGATCAAACGATGGAAGAGCCATGATGCATCTCTTCTCACTTTGCCATGGGAAAGCTAAATGGATGTGATCGATGCTAAATAAAAATACACTGTACCATTCTGCTGACTGTTTCTATTCTCGTGAAAACCTGCACTCTGTTCTAAGACGAATGGAACCAGGAAATGTTTAGCAGACATTCTCTCAATGGCCAAATTCTAGGCCTCAGAAAACGGAACCATCTTAACTGAGAAGCAAACCATTTAAAGGATTTGAAGACTTTCAAACGTTATAACAGGGAAGAGACAAGGGTAGGAAGCCTGATAAGGGAATGAAAGAAGAAAATCAACCTGACTTACATATTTAAAAGGCTTGAGCTTTCTGGCTTTCCATGCCCAAAACTAATTTACAGCAAGAACACAAAGGGCATCCATGTCTGAACTCAGCCCCTCCAGGCCTCCTGAGACGCAGAGCCAGGCAGTAGCAGGAGGGTGTGAGGTTACAGCCCTGCCCTCTCCATTACCCTCTGAGATTCACTTCCTCGTGGCACTTCACCATTAAATTAAAGTGTTCTTGGATCGGACCTACTGAAACAAACATACCTGTATAGGGACTTTAAATCAACTCAGAGTAAACACATTTAAACTGGCACCCAAGGGGTAACAAATTTTCATTTTTGTGTGTGTCTCAGTTTTAAATTGCCCCTACTTATTTTCAAAGGCTAAAGGTGGAAAAAATTTCAATTATGTATCGAGAAACATTTACCTTCAAACTTAAAAACAAACAACTCCCATTAAACAAACTGCTAATACTCTGCCCACACATCTCCTCAGGCTTTCAACCTTAGATCACTCTTTCAACCACTATTTAAACTTGATGATCTAATCAAAAGGTGGCAAGGATGATTAATGCGAATGCAGTATAACTCCTGCCCTGCTCCAGCCTAAAATATACTGGACAGCCATGAGTTCCCTGTGAAAACCACGAAATGCTACAGAGCCAAATACCACCAACACAAGTCAGCAATGAACAGAAGGGACATGGCACACTGGCGACGGCTCAGGCACGCAGCTGGACAAGCAGGGCTGTGCAGGAGGGGCAGGAAGAAGCTAAGGCCTGAGCGTGGCACAAGTCAGAAAGAGCCTCCGAGCCGGGCTGTGGAGGCTGCCGTGAGCTGGAGGGGGAAGGTGACCAGAGGGGTCTTCCCCTCCCTCCTCGCACACAAAACAAGCCTGGTTTACTGGTAATGGTTTAGAGTTGAGCCAGTTGACCCAAACTGGTGTCAACCCTAACTATGAGTCAAGCTCTCCTGACAACTTAAGTCAACAGTCTGGGCGCGACTTGCCCGAGTTCCCGCCACCGTCTATTGTTTAGAATGAACTGAAACTGATTACATCGCCCAGGACCCTGGGCAGCGGCCAGGCCGGGAGAGTCTTAAACCTAATAACGCTCACAATTACGTCTGGCACCAGGCACGCACCAGCAGAACAGCTCCAGACAACATTTTTATGTATTTATTCTTAAATATATTAAGTGAGGAGGTAACATTTCACACTATCTGAAGATTAGAAATTTTATTCCGATTTTCAGTGCAACAAAATTTCATACCCGGGGACCAAGAAAAGGGGAGGCGGTGCTGGGAATCAGAACCATTCCATGTACTGCTAGATTTTCCAAAATGTGTTGGTGGGTCCATTATAAAAACATACAACTTCTGCACCAGGTCCTGAAATCTCCTTCTGAGTAAAATATCTTGCACACTGGCCCTTCAGAATCCCTAATCTGTCCTCTGTCATTCTTTTTTTTTCCTTTAAGGTATCAAAGACCCCAGCCAAATGCTAATTTTATTTAGGAAAGAAGTTTAAGGGCATGATCACCCAAAGATACTTCATACAGGATTAAGCACCAGTGATAAGGACTGTGAGGAATTCCAGAAAAGCAAAGGTTTATAAGGAAGACAAAAGACCAGAATAAAACATTTGGAAGCCAACAGATGGGCACTGATGGGTGCTGAATTAGGGTGTGGGGTGAATAAAGGAAGAAAGGTCTAGAAATGGTGATGATAGCTCTGGTCCTGGGGGAAAAAAAAATGTCTAATTTCAACCCTGATGATCCTGAGAGCATCACTCTTAGATGGGCCTTGATTAATATGTAACTGTTGCATCCTCATCCTGTTGTCCCTATCTTTTGGATGAGCTCTGCCAAGTGAACTATACTTTTAACCTAAGGAGACATTTTATAAAAATCTGTAGAAAGAAAATAAAACAGAAAACTGTTTGCAGTGTATTTTTCTTCGGCCATACTGATTTTCTGCGTATCTAAGATTATATATAAGCCATATGCATTCGCTTTTACCTAACATGCATCAAATTACTTTTTTAGATATTGCTTAATGACTATGTTCTGTGCTGTACATGTGTTTTGGTTATTATTATGATTACTATTGAGAGAAAAAATAGCAGCAGTCATTTAATGTCATGAGTAATACCACTGTCCTGTCTACCTTAATGCAATTATCTCATTTAACTCTCCCACCAGCCTCAAAGAGAAAGATATTATTATCCTCATACTACAGATAAGAAAACCAAGGTCAGAGAGGTTAAGTAACCCAGTCAACATCACAAAGCTAGAGCGAATTTCATCCTAGTTTATCTGACATTACACCTGTGCACTCAATTACTGGGCTAAATTAAAGTCTCGATAGATCATCTGTGCTCTGACTTTGATTGCTCCCACACAAAAGTTCTTGCTTGGAGGAGAATTTCGACGGTTACCTCACTTAATATCTCTACCAAAGTGGCTAAGTTCATAAAATACTTAAGCTTGGGCATTCTCCTCCTCCTCCTCCTTCTTCTCCTCCTTTTAAACATCATAGTACCTGTGAATTTGCTAGAGTTCCTCTCTGTGAAAAATTGCAGAAATTAGTTGAAGATGTGGGGTTATCTCCAATACAATGAACTTACATAATTCTGACATTTTGAAAGAAGCAACTCATATATTTATGTCTGACATTTTGAGAAAATGAGTCTTTCATGGTAGCTGGGTGGTGCCAAGGAAAATCAGAGACCAGTATTGTCATTAAACACAGGCGGGGGAATAATGAACTTTTCTGGGCTTTGGTTGAAAATGAGGGCAGGCAGGACTCTGATTTTTTAGGCTGTCTTCTATCTAGTTCCACATGTTCATTACTGTTTTAATTAAATTCTCATCCTTTAACTTTTTTCTCATGTCTCATCCCTTAATTTCTTTTCCTTTCCTTCCTTTCTTCCTAGCTTTCCTCCCTCCCTCCCTCCCTCCCTTCCTTCCTTCCTTCCTTCCTTCCTTCCTTCCTTCCCTCCCTCCCTCTCTCTCTCCCTCCTAGGAAAGAAAGAAAGAAGAAGAAAAGAGAAAGAAATGTTTGTTTCTGATAAGGTTAGCACCACAGCTTCTAAAACTTTGAAACAGCGTCATTTAGCATACTGGTGTTAGAAGGGCAGTTTTACTTTGGAGATAAACTACTTTTTGGCTACAGAAGAAAAGAAAATGTGATAATAGCCACTATATAAACATGATGTTTTGAAAAAAGGTATAAATTAAGCTAGAAGCAACTTTTGAAAATTCTTTCCTCAATGGTTAAATAGCCATATTGTTATTTAGCATCTCCTAGTGGTCTGCTGGCTTATGAACCATTCTGAAAAGAGGCATTCACAGCTTATATTCTGCTTCCTGCTGTATGGGTAATGACTCCTATATCCAATTAATTGAGTAAGAAAAAAATGTTTTAAAGATCCCCATAATGTGCACTGCACAAGACAGCAGTTAATCATTCCCAACAGCAGAGCCACAGGCCATGTAGCACTGAGTGACTTCTGAGGCTTCTGGCTGAGGCATTATTTAAATTTCCTGTATCTAATCACAGCCTCAATCACTAATATGTATGCTACCTGGCTCCCAGTTTGTTTGCTAATGCAGAACAAAACTCCTTTAGGAACCCTGATCGTATACACAGCACCAGACAGGACAGATGCCATGTGGGATCTAACCGTTCATGGTGCTGTAACAAACAGGCACCTGTAGAAATAGTTTCTCGTAAAACAGAGAAGAGAAGGGAAGAGAAGGGAAGAGAAGAGGAATAACTCAGTGATAGTGACAATAGAAACCACTTAATTAAAAAAAAAACAACTAACAAACATGACATTATGACAGATGATAAAACAGAGCCAGATACAAGGCCCCTTTTGCCAGGAAGTGGATGCAGCTAGTTTATCTGTGGATATGATTTCGTGTAAATAACCTACGATGGACTATATAGAACAAAAGGAGTTCACTTCCTACCTTCACAAAGAAAAATAATAATGAGTAATAAAAAGTAATGCCTGAAAACAAAACGTAGGCCCTTAAAGGTCCGCTTGACCTAATCTTTACCAAAAGCAATGTCCTAATATTTGCAAAAAGGTGGTCAATCTTTCTATTTTATACTTAAATATCACTTCTATTACTTAGAAGCTTATTCGAATACTTAATAAACATGCAGAATTCCATTTTTTTAAAAAAATTTTTTACATTTATTTATTATTGAGAAACAGAGACAGAGCGTGAACAGGGGAGGGGCAGAGAGAGAGGGAGACACAGAATCTGAAGCAGGCTCCAGGCTCTGAGCTGTCAGCAAAGAGCCCGATGCGGTGCTTGAACCCACAAACTGCGAGATCATGACCTGATCTGAAGTCAGATGCTTAACCAACTGAGCCATCCAGGCGCCCCCAGAATTCCATTTTTATAAGAATACATTCTATTAAGACAATAAAAATGAATAGGTATGAGCACAATTGCAACATATACACATTTATGCTGTAAGGACCAACTCTAGTTTTAGCACTTTGTTTTGGGTAATTAGCACCAAGTGAGTTCATCTGGAATCATCTCTTCTCTATTTTTCTCAGCAGCCCTTTAGCAAAAACAGAAATATGAAACCCTATCTTAAAACACGTAGTGTACCGAACAGAGGCTGTCTGCATATGCTTGACTAAATTACTTGATTTATTTCTCTTGGCTGATATTACTTCTGGAGAAATAATCTTGGGTTCTGTGTTTAGCTGGCTAAATAGAAGTTCTCTTAATCTACAGAGCCTGTAAGCAGTGAATATTCTGGCAATTTATTGGAAGAAAGTGTAAAATCACTCTGCCCTTTCTGCTGGTGCACCAAATCCTGGCAGTGCCTTACCCAAGGGAGACTGTGCAGAGAAAGCAGAGACTCCTGTTTGACCCCTGCTGGCAATCAATTTATGACCCAAGTGTGGAGCTTGATAGCCCTTGCAATTCCATATTAGCTTTTCTAACTGTTGTATTATTCTTATTCATATAAATGTCAAATTCCTATCGGTAATCTGACCCGAAGTGTTCGTAACCTCAGTTTACAACCTTTAAAACATCTCAGAAGCAGAAGAATTACATTAAATTTTATATACTTTACATTAAATGCCCAAGAAAAGGAATTTAAAAGAACAGTTTCTGCTGCTAAACACAGGATATACCATGCTGTGTGAACGTTGATAACTTAAGAAATACGAACAGCATGGGAGACCATGGTGTCTTACAATAATAATGAAATAAGCACTGTCTTTCACTGAACGGTCAGCAGTGAAGAATTAGAGGAACCAGAGCTAGGGAGGCAATGGACTTCCCAAGACTATTTTCTGGGGAATACAATGATTTTGTCTTAGAATATGGCACGTGTGGGTGTGAGGCTGCTAGTAAGAGGCTATGGTAGTAGGCTACCGGCAAAATAACCAGACCAGGGAGGCAGTCGTTTCCGCCCATTCCCGAGTCCTGCTCTGTTGAGGTGTTGATGTCATCTCAGGACTGGAGAGGCGTGGCTCTGCCGGGTAATGGGACCTCTGGCTCCCTTGACCTGACCTAGGACTGTATTCTTCCCAAACCAGCAAAACCTCTTCTGTCTTTCTTGTCTTTCCTGTCACCTTTTCTACTCTAAGATTCTACGAGACTCTCCACATCCTCCGGGCTAGTCCTGTGAAGAGCGCAACACAGATCATTCAACAAAGATGTAATGGGTTTACCTGTTAGGTACTGTATTAGGTGCGGAGAGTACATACACATGAAAAGCTTCACGAAGTTATATGGGGGAGGGCGAGTCTCCAGCGGGGAGACCCAGGCACAAACAGAGGACAATGTGCTAAGTACCGCAATGAAGATGAGCTACAAAGAGATTATGTATGTGTTATAGGTTGCAAAGTTCCTGACAGTACAAATCAGTCAGTGGTAGGTGGTATAATTGCCTTTGGTTTTCTTTCTTTTGTTTTTTTTTTAAGCTTATTTATTTTGAGAGAGAGAGCACAAGCAGGAGAGGGGCAGAGATAGACAGAGACAGAGACAGAGACCATGAGCAGGGGAGGGGCAGAGACACAGAGAGAGAGAGGATCCCAGGCAGGCTCCGTACTGTCTGCCCAGAGCCCTATGCAGAGCTCAAACTCATAAACCATTAGATCATGAGCTGAGCCGAAACCAAGAGTCGGGTGCTTAACTGACTGAGCCAACCAGGTACCCCTGTTATTCTATCTTATACTGGAAGTAACGGGGGAACTATGGGAGAATTTTTGTAAAGAAAAAAAAAATATATATGGTTTGTATTTTAGAAAAAACATTCTGGCAATGAAGTGAAGTGTGGATAGTAGGCAGTGAGCCCGGAGTTAGGGAAGGGGTTTGGGAGGCAACACAATCCCCCTGAAAACTTCCTCAGGCCACTCGGGTGGTCCAGCCGGTTAAGGGTCAGACTCCTGATTTCCACCCAGGTCATGATCTCATGGTTCGTGGGATCAAGCCCCATGTTGGGCTCTGTGTGGACAGCGTGGAGGCTGTTTGGGATTATCTCTCTCTCTCTCTCTCTGCCCCTCCTCTGCTTGCTTTCTATCTCACTCTCAAAACAAATAAACTAAAAAACAAAAACAAAAACAAAAGAGCTTCCTCAACGTGACAGTGACAGAGGGGATGAGGAGGCAGACATGAGTCATTATGCAGATCGAATTCAGGGGACCTGGGGGCAGACTAGATTGGGTGGAAAAAACTGAGAGGAAGTCAAAACACAAAAATTCCCCAAAAGAAAGCTTCTGATTTGGTTGGATGGATACTGGGGCCTTTTCCCACAATAAAGAGCGGGGAGAAAGAGTAAGTATGAAAGGTGGAGACTGAATGCTTGAAGACGCCCAAGTGGAAAGTTCTCATTCAAAGGCCAGTCAGATCAGATGGCCGGATGGATGTGAAGGGGGGAAGAGGAGGATGGAGGGCAGGAGGGAGGGTGGGGGAAGGACTGACTGAGGCTGAAAGCGATTCAAGGAGGAGGGGAGGGGGGTCAGCCAACTTAAGAGAGAAGAAAACTAAAGATGGAAGGCTGCCTGCTGGAGTCCACAGTCAGGAATTTGACAAGAGTGAGTAGAAACCAGGTCAACGGATCAAGGAGCGGAAGAAGGGTAGGGAAGGTGGAGGCAGACGGCAGGGGGGACGGTGCTGCAGAGAAAGTGGGCCAGGAGGAGAGGCAGCAGAGGTAAATGCAGCCTGGGGGTGGGGGGTGTGGGGTTCTGGAGAACATCAATTACTGAAAAGTAGAAAAGAATAAAACTCATCCAGAGAAAGCTAAAGAAAAAAAAAAAAAAGGAACAGAAATCACAGACCTTTTGAGCTCTGAGTTAGGCTGGAATTTAAAATCATTTAACTCATCCTTTTTATTTTACAGATGAGGAAACTGAGGAAATGCGAACTCACATTCTGCCATTACAATTAGAAGTAGCAGTAAAAGGATTTGAATTGCCCATTCTAAGAAATATTTGCTAATTAGGGTTGTCGATGCACATTTAAAAACTTGCCGTCTGATACGTTGCAATAAAAATAATATCTTAACAAAGGGCTAATAAATGACCATGCTATACTATTCCCTTTAGGGCTAGGGAGTCTTCAAAAAACTTTTAAAATACTTATTCAATCTAAGTTCTCCTTTATAAAGATAACTGGCAAAAAAGAAAAAAAAAAGGTCTTGAAAGGTTTTAAACGATTTACATAGGTAATTAAATGTTCCAATATGGGGGCACATGGCTGGCTCAGTCAGTGGAGCATGCGACTCATGATCTCTGGGTTGTGAGTTCGAGACCCATGCTGAGCGTGGAGACTACTCAAAAATAAAAATAAAATAAATCTTTAAAAAAACATCCCAGGGGCACCTGGGTGGCTCAGTCAGTTAAGCATCCAAATTCAGCCCAGGTCATGGTCTAGCAGTTTGTGAGTTTGAGCCCCACGTCGGGCTCTGTGCAGACAGCTCGGAGCCTGGAGCCTGCTTCGGATTCTGTCTCTCTTTGCCTCTCCCCCACTCATGCTCTGTCTCTCTTTCTCAAAAATAAAGAAACATTTAAAAAAATTCCAATATGACTGTCATGAGGGACATATAGAATGTAAGGATAGAATTCAGGCTTTGAATTCCAGATCTACCACATGTATACCTTTTCTTTAGTTTCTCACCCTTAGACATGAAAATAGCACCTTGCACTTTGCAGGGTTATTGTGAGAACTAAAGACAATTACGAATTTAAAAGAACCTAAAGCACCATAAAAGGCACTCTATTTAGAGTGGTGCTTCTTGAATTATTTGTGGTTAAGAACCAGTCTTCCCTCCAATTCATTATGGATGGATACCTTTTAAAAAACACAACTACTGAAGTGAATGACTCGAAAACATATCGTCAATTTGATGCCTCGCAAATGTTGCATTACTGTAAAGGTTCCTGAGTGCTCACTTTTGACTTCAGTAGTAACGTTGCACATCGGTGACAGGAAGTGTGCAGGGGGGCACTGGTCTACAAGCTGCTGCTGGGGCAGTACTGACAGCTCAGTGTGTGTCACAGGACAGCACAGCAGCTCAAGAGCACCAGCTCTGGTCCTGGGCGACCTGGACTCACATTTGCTACCACCTGCTACCTACCCACCTCCACCCACGCTGTGCTTCAGGTCCTCGTCTGGAAAACCTGGATGTTAGCCTCTCTGGGCTGTTGTAAGAATTAGAGGAGTTTCTACAAACCAACCAATGTGAACAGTGCCTGGAACAGTTTAGTATACATATTTTTAATGTTTATTCATTTCTGACAGAGGGAGAGAGAAAGAGAGACAGAATGCGAGTGGGGGAGGGGCAAAGAGAGAGGGAGACACAGAATCCAAAGCAGGGTCCAGGCTCCGAGCTGTCAGCACAGAGCCGGATGCGGGGCTTGAACTCACGAACCTTGAGATCATGACCTGAGCTGAAGTCAGACGCTCAACCGACTGAGCCACCCAGGTGCCCCATGACTGGAACATTTTAAATGCTGAAACAACTATTAGTAATTAATATAACTATCATTTGAAAAAAGTGAGCCCTAATCCATACACACACACACACACACACACAAGTCATGACTCTCAGAGTAAACATTTTTATGCTAGGGCTGTTAATTTGCATATTGTTCTTTTTTATTTGGAAACAAATGGGGATTTATTATTGCCAACAAAAATGAAAAATATTCTTATGTCTTTTATTGTTTTAAAATTCATTAAAATTCAATCACTAGTTGTTTTGTTTTGTTTTTCAACTCTCTGTGTACCAGGATTCTTAATGTTCTCGAGAGTTTTCTATTAAACTTAGTTTTTTTGAAATCATTTTAAGTAAAATTTAGGGAATTATACTATAAAGGTTTTTAAGATATAATCTGACTATTTTCTAAGTAGAAAAACACTCTTAAAATTTACGTAGATCATGATTCTTGAAAGCACAACTTATTTAAAATTGAGAAAAAAGAATACAACCCAATTAAAACAGTTGATCAGAGTTAGAACAAACTGGACATTTTTTCCAGGAAAAAAAATCTCAAAAGAATAATGCATTTTCCAATCACACAATTAAAAAGACTGAATCACAATAAATTAGGGAAAAGCATATGAAAGAGTCATTATTGCACAGTTCAGTTAAAATGGCATTTTCTAAAAAAAAAAAAAAAAAGCTTAATGTTTGGTCTTATTGACATGGCTGGACTAAAACCAATTTTCTCTAAATGATAAGGGAAGAAAAATCTGTCCATTTTAAAGCCTATTAATGAGAAACCATTGATTTCATTGATCAGAATAGATTAATTTATCAGGAGAAAATTCCTGTAAGAACCGCAGACACTTAACAATAAATAAAAGCAAAGACACATCATGTGACGGACCCCACACAGATCAGAGCAAATTCTGGGTGGGAAAGAAGTTCACACAATATAAGAAAAATGATCTTTTTCTCGTCTCTCTTCAAACGTGCAAGTGCTCAGCAATTCTGGCAGCTTGCCACCTCCACCATTCTGGGCGTCCAGACCTGGAGATGGTCCCAGGAGAAATACACGCGAGACTTCACAGGTATTTTGTGATCTAGCGTGATGAGCAGTTACGCGGCAGGACATGCCCCACACGGTACAGGAACACGAGAAATGCCTCTCCACGACGCTGGGGCAATTGCCACATACGTACACCAAGGACATCTGGGGCAAGGAAAAAATTGAGGTGACATGTAGTCTTGTTTGGTATTAGAAAGAAAAAAAAACCCCTAGAAGTAACATTTCTCTAAGTCTTTTGTAAGATGGTATTTTCTGATAATCACTCAAAACAGACAACTGATAATATGCCAAAATATGCTTTAGTTTGTACGGCTGTGTCAGCAGATATAAATCTAAAAAAAACTGAAGCCACTAACACCGCCACCAACAATGAAAAACAAAGACGATGCATCGGCTCATGTTCAAGACCAGGTATGATACCCGAGGAACAAAATCAGATGCTGAGAGTCAGGACAACAAATTTAACTCGTCTGAGGGGCAGGTCTCAAACTGGAACGCAAGAACGTTTTAAAAAGTACACGTAGGGGCGCCTGGGTGGCTCAGTCAATTAAGCCTCCGACTCTTGGTTTCCACTCAGGTCATGACCGCACGGTTCGTGAATTCGAGCCCTGTGAGCTGACAGCGTGGAGCCTGCTTGGGATGCTCTCTCCCTCTCTCTCTGGGCCCCTCCCCCCCCACCCCCCACTCAGGCTCTGTCTCTCTCTCAAATAAATAAATAAGTAATTTGTTTAAAGTACATGTAGTGGCAGAGATTGCTGCTGGTCCCTCCATATCCCTTCCCTTCATCCCCCTCAGAAATAGATGTTGAGCTAGATACATGGACATCTGGAAGAAACACTGTTATTTCCCAGTTTCCCTTGCACCCCGAGATGGCCATCTTCTACGCAGAGAGACGTAAGTGGAAGTGTCATGTACAGCTCCAAGACAGCAGCTTTAGAGGTAGGGAAGGAGACATACACCTTTCCCTTCCTCTTTTTTACTACCTACCAGGCAGACTTAATGCATGGAATTTAAGCAGCCACCACGGACCATGACACATAACTCACGGTTAGCTGAGCAACAAAGACAGAATCCTGGGTCCTTGCTACATCTCACCAGCACCACACGACTACCTACTATTTTTTTTTTTTTCCTATGTGATGGAGTAATATACACCTACCTTGTTTGAGATACTATTTTTTGTTTTTGGTCATTCACAGCCCAGGCGAAATCTACCTAAAGTTGACTACAAGTAACAGAACCTAAAAGTATAGAATTAGTTTAGCTGTGTAGCAGGTAGGAAGTACTCTTACTAGAGACTAGAAAGCTAATTAATGTTATATGTTGGCAAAATATTTGGTCAAAGAGTCAACTGCTGAACCTCAGTAGACAGACCAATAGTTACTAAGTCTACAGCAGCAGACGAGCTAAAAAATGTCAGAATGTGAAGGAGTAGCCTGCTCCTTCCTACTGCTCTCAGCGACAAAGAACTCGGACTAGGAGTGGCCAACTGCAAGCCGAGATTTAAGAACAATCTCTCTGGGAATCATAATCTAATTTGACTGAGGATTCTGTGATTTTGAGGTTTGCAAGTTTGCAAAAGCCCAGCAAACCAATTACAAGAACTGGCTACAACAGCATCCCTACCTAAGATAGATTAGGTGCCCAGCCATATACTTGCCCAGGTTCCTGGAAGCAGTGGGATTAAGCGTGCTTCCGAGGACCTCCAGGAAGTCGTCACTAAATTCAGAGTGGGGGGAGAAGGGCATAGGATAGAGGCCAATAAATAAAATAGAGAGTCTTCAGGTTCAATGCTATGTCCAGACATGATTTTTGACTACACCTGTTTATAGAACTGACAAGAAATAAACAGATGGGGAGCACACTAAATTTTTAAGGGAAGAGGGCTGCGAGAGACGCACCAGGATGGTCTGCATAGTACACATCTGTACCACTCTGAACACAGCTTCCAGGTCTGAAATCAACAACCGAAGGAAGCAGGCATGGGAGTGTTAGAATCCAGCCAGAACAGCATTCTCTCTAATGGCCAACTCAGATATGGCCTTGGAGACCAGAGCAATGGAGGACAATCCGCTAGGAGGTCCACCCCCCTCCCAGAGGGACGTCAGGGCTCTTCAGAAGAGGTAACAAAGAGTGTCCTTCCGTGTTAGGGCAGAATGTCTTCATGATTCTACAAAACAGAGTTCAATAATTCCCAGTGAATACTAGCTGTTAGGCATTTCCTATCCTCCATTTTTAAATGGGACTTTTAAAAATTTATTATCTTGGGGGCGCCTGGGTGGCTCAGTCGGTTGAGTGTCCGGCTTCGGCTCAGGTCATGATCTCACGGTTCGTTGGGTTCGAGCCCCGCGTCGGGCTCTGAGCTAAGAGCTAGCTCAGAGCCTGGGGCCTGTCTTCAGATTCTGTGTCTCCCTCTCTCTCTGAACCTCCCCTGCTCATGCTCTCTCAAAAAATAAAAATAAAACATTAAAAAACATAATAAAAATTTATTATCTTATTTGTACTCCATTTTAAATGGGGACTTTAGGGACTTTTCGGCTGCATTTGGACCTTCTGAAAAGGACAGCATCGACCATAAACCATGGATATACAAAAGGACAGGGTAAGTGGATGGGGCTTCGGTAGGTAAACTCTGTACACAGCAATGAGAGTGGCCAAAAGGGTAAGACTGTGAGAGAATACTATTATTCTCCACTATCTTAGCTCCCCTTATTTCCAACAGACTCCCACGTTTTCAGATGGGTGCAAGGCCACTCAAATTAAAGACTACATTGCTTGGCCTTTCCTTCTACCAAGTACAGACATGTGACCAGGTTCTGACCATTTAGATAAAATCAAAGTGACATGTGTAACAATGAGAAAGGGTTTAAAAGGGAAGAACACATATCCTCTTTTGTCCCTCACCTTCCTACAGACTGGAATGCAAATTTGATCGCTGGCGCTAACGTAGCCATCTTGGACCATGAGACGAAAGCTATATCCTGTATCCCTGACATGCTGGAGCCTTATACAGCTCAACTGTCTAGCTCTGGACTTCATTTACATGACTGAAAAACTTCTACTTTCTTCATGTCATCACTTCTGTCACTTTCAGACAACTGAACTATAACTTTTATACACACAAATATATGTGTGTGTGTGTGTGTGTGTGTGCGTGTGTGTGTTTGTAATCTAGGTAAACCTTTTCTCTACAGATTTTATATCATCAACAAAATCAAACCAGTAAAGTATAATTGTCTAAAGAAAGGAGATTGGTTTTCTGTAAGACCTGTAATTCAGTGTTTCCTTCTTGTCCATGGAAAGCCTATAATCAACACTTATGCTCTACCGCCCTATACTAGAGTTAACACTGGGGTTTTACTATACTTGTCAAACATAGTGGCTATACGTACGTGTATAATATTAACCAGGATCTAAGAATGTCAGTCCCTAGGGGCGCCTGGGTGGCTCAGTTGGTTAAGCGTCCAACTTTGGCTCAGGTCATGATCTCATGGGTTCGAGCCCCGTGTTGGGCTCTGTGCTGACAGCTCAGAGCCTGGAGCCTGCTTTGGATTCTGTGTCTCCTTCTCTCTCTGCTCTTCCCTGCTTGTTCTCTGTCTATAAATCTCTCTAAAAAATAAATAAACATTAAAAAAATGTGTGTCAGTCCCTAGAAGACATCAAGTTTTACTAAGTTCTTAATATTTTACACCTAATAAGTGTCTGACACACGGTCTATGTCCAATAGTTGAATAAATACAAGACTTTGGCTCCTTTGAAATTAATATTAAGTCACAATGATTTTTTGGTCCTGTTTCCAGAACTTAAATTGGTCAGACCTTAAGAGTCTGAAATTCAATCTTTAAAAAAAATGATGATGGGTTACATTATCCTCTCTTTTTCCTATTGTTTGCTGCTGACTTAGTGATGGTACCTTTCAGATAATACTGCCAAGTCTAGTACAACATTCCAAATTACATGCACTGTATATGCTCCCTTGATTTCTTCCTGGGTTTTGATAAGAACATAAGATCTTAGATAACAATGAGGGTTCAGGAAATGTCCATCAGAGAATGATGATAAGGATGAGTATGGGAAGTCAGAGTGACCAGTAATGGACTTCCCCTGTGCCAGCAGCAAGTGACGAAATGATCAGTGTTAGCAACTGAGACTGTTCATGGGCAGGGTTTCGAGCTGGGCATTGAATATGTCTGGCTCTAGGAAGGAAGGGGAAATAGGACATAGAAATTAAGACTCACAAAGTTTTTGCCACATGGCAGATTACGTAGGACAATAGCTCTGCGACACCTAGCCATCAGTACAGCATTTTATTTGACTTGTACACACACTTCATGAAGACACTCTGCAGTTCATAGAGATGTTGTGACAGATAAGCCAGTCATTATCTCCTTGCACTTTTTCCTCCCTGTGCTCACAATCAAACACAGCTTCTTTATCATCGGCTTATACAGGGACTCTCCGCCTGGTTAGGGAGTGAGAGCAAAAGGGAGGGGATACTGACTAGAGAAAGGTGCAGTAAATTTCTGGAAGAAGGTATATATAATCTGAAATTTTCTGTCTAATAATACAGTACAATCCTTAATTAGAAAATTATGATCATCCCTAATGTTTCTAAAAATAATCCCATCTGGAAAGATGCTACAGTAGAATGAAAAGCGTTCGGAGGTTTGCTGGCTGGAGCGTGACTCTGAACTCTCCCAGGGCAAGTCACTTTGGGCAAGTCACTGTGTGCCTTAATTTCCTCACCTGTCAAATGGGGGTAACAGTATTTTCCTATCTGGTATGAGCCATTGTGAAGATTAAATTAGTTGATCTACATAAAGTAGTTAAGTACTTAGCACATTGCTTCCAACATATTATACGCTCAATAAATATTGCCTCATAATTATTGTTAGCTATTAGCCAGCAGGAGTTCAGAGAACAGAGAATCTCTAAGAATGCAGAGTATTCTGTTCTACCAAAGGGAATGGATCAGTTTCTCTGCAAAGAACAGGAGATTTTCTTGTTTATGAAAAAAGAACTTTAATTAAAACAGACTGAGAAATAGTACTCTAAGTCTTAACCTCTCTGGTTCCAGAGTAAGTACCATGCATTCGGCCAGTACGTACTATCCCTGCCTCTTCCTCTTGTGGCCCTGGATACCGTGCAGACAGCATAGCAATATGGCGGTCAAGGGGTCAAGGAGGACAAACTGAGCACCATGCTCAGAACTGGGCATGCAGTCAACAGAGGACCCCGGAGACTTACTACATTTCAACAGCTCTTGAACACTTACAGTACTGGGGAAAGAACATAATCTAAAAAGTATTTATTTTTTCCTCCAGAGCACCTAGCCCAGCACCAGCTTCCAAGAGGCAACTCTAGCTAACATTTGACCCTTACCATTTTCAGTTTCCTAAAACTGCTATGCCCTTTGGCTTCTGTCGTGTCATTTCCTCCTGCATCTCCTCCGATACCAGCCTGACTCTGCCTCTTCACCCTCGTCACAGGATCCCTTCACCTTTTCTATCACCCAAATGCTGGTGTTCCCTAGCCTTCCATTTTCTTTCTCCTGGATGATCTCATCACCCACAGCTTTATCTGCCACTCAAACGCTAATTGCTCGCAAACATTTATCACTAGGCCCTCATCTCCTTCCTGGGCTGTTGGCCTATGTTTTGTGTAGCCTACAGGGGCTCTCCCCTGGGTTTTCCTCCTCTTCTTCTTTTTTTTAATATTTACTTATTTTGAGTGAGAGGAGAGGGTGTGCTCATGAGCAGGGGAGGGGCGGAAAGAGGGGAAGAAAGACAGAATCCCAGGCAGGCTCCATGCTATTAGCGCAGAGCCTGACATGGGGCTCCATGAACCGTGAGATCATGACCTGAGCCAAAATCAAGAGTAGCATGCTTAACTGACTGAGCCACCCAGATGCTCATCTCCCCTGGATTTTCTAAACAGGCACTGCGAATTCAGTATGTCCCAAACCAAACTCCTATTTTCTACCCAAATTCCTCCTTCCTCTCATTTCCCCTCTTCTACTAGGTCTTGGGATAAAACACCATCCTTGACATTCATGCATACCTTTCTCACCTTCCCTTGGAGGGGCTCACTGTAAATTTTACCTCATCATTATTTGTTGAGTCCACCTTACTGGCTCCATCACCAGAGCACCGTGGCTCAGACTGGAACAACAGTAGAGCACAATGATTGAGCTGCTCAGGCGTCACAGGCTCTGAGATTTCACCGAGTTTCTATCATGGATTAGTGATGGCCTGACCATGGGAAAATTACTTAACATCCTTGGGACGTAAGGATTAAATAAGCTAACATATGCCACTGCCCTATAGCAGTGCTTGGCACAAAAGTAAAACTTAAAAATATTAGCTAGTGGCTTTATTATTATCACCATATTAAGTATTACTATTGGTATTGGTATTGTTGCATTTATTACAGAGCTGAGCACAAAACTGACAAAAAGAAATGAGTGACTGAATGAATATTATTGTTAGGAAGATTGCTATGCAGCAGAAACTGAAGACCTACTTTATTATGTATTAAATCACTGTGGGCTCTCACCCAGTCTTTTAAGCCAGTCTGAACTCTGATGCTTACTTTAAAAAGTGCAGATTAGGGGCGTCTCGGTGACTCACTTGGTTAAGTGTCCGACTCTTGATTTCAGCTCAGGTCATGGTCTCACAGTTTGTGAGATAGAGGCCTTTGTCGGACGCTGTGCTGACCGCACTGGGACTGCTTGGGATTCTCTCCCTCTCTGCCCCTCCCCTGCTTGTACGCTCTCTCTCTCTCTCTCTCTCTCTCTCAAGAGAACTGAACAAACATTTAAAAAAAAGCGGAGATTATAATACCGATCTTACATACTTGGCTACGATTCCATGACTGCATCATGGCATAATACATGAGCCCTGTGGAATATGAAAAGCACTCTATCAATGAAAGGAAAAATGCTTACTATCAGTATATGATATCATACTATGTGACTTGACCCTTATGTTTACAACAAAACACTGAGGTAGAGAGAATGTATAAAGGATTAGGGGAAGGCAGCTTCTCTATTTCTGAAAGGAATAACACGACTGCATTATAAAGGAAAGATATAAGGTAGAAAGAGATTAGGAACAATGAGATTTCTCTCTTGACCAGGCTAGGTGGAAAAGGTAAAAGCTAAATCAATAGAAAATGTAATTACCTTCAAACCAATGAATCACATGTAGGGTAATCCTAAAATAATGTAGTATTTGGCACATGATGTCAGTATCTTCCAAATATAAATATAATAGCATGTCAGAAAAGAAAACGTACATGTCTACTTGCTACATAACCGTTCCAATGACACATACGCGTTCTCGTGTAAAAATGTAAAAATAGCAAGGGGGGGGGAGAGAAAGACAATAGAATGTTACTGTTTCAAAAAGATATTTGACAAGAGATAAAATAGTGAAGAAGGCCTCACGGACACCCAAAATAACAACCTAGTTAAAGATATTAGAAATGATGGAATAAAGCCAGAAAACAACTTTGAGGGAAGTATTTTGCCTAAGTTATTTGGGAGGTGGTTTTTCAGTGAACAGAAACACATCTGGGAATGCATCTGGAAGAAAACTTAATTACCTAATCCTTGCCTAATCCGGTTTTTGCTTTTTTTTTTTTCTTCAATTTCTTTTCCTCTATTCTGGCAAATATTGCTACTCAGGTGTCCAAGCCACTAGGAATAACACTAGATATAAAAACCGGAATAAGAAGCGCCTGGGTGGCTCAGTTGGTTAAGTGTCCGACTCTTGATTTCAGCTCAGGTCATGATCTCACAGTTCGTGAGTTCGAGCCCCGCGTCGGGCTTTGTGCTGACAGCTCAGAGAAAGCCTAAAGCCTACTTCTGATTCTGTTTCTCCGTCTCTCTCTGCCCCTCCCCCATTCATACTCTGTCTCAAAAAATAAAAACATTAAAATTTTTTTTTTAAAAACGGAATAAAATACACATTTAGCACAACATGTCTTTCATCAGGTTGTGTTCCAGTATGGATATGTGGACGACCGGGAGTACTGAAAGGAAGAAAAAGGACTCATGACAGTAATGAGTTAGCATCTTTTTTTTTTCTTTTTCTTTTTTTTTGGCAGACAGACTGGAAAAGTAGGTCACAGGATAGGCTGGGCAGTATGGGGTAACTCTGTGACTCGCTCACGGAAATCATCCTGCCAAAGTGATCCCGGCTTTGTGCTCTCGTTGCCCCTTTACTGCCTGAGAGCGGAGAGATGGGAGGCCAGAGCTTTCTCTGCGAGGCTGCACCTCCCCTTTAGTGAGTTCTTCCTGCTGAAAGGTTCCCTTTTGCCCCTGAGTGCTCATTAGTCATTGGCTGTGGCACTGCACGGCATGATCTCTGGGTATGGTAAACTCAGGGGTGGGAATGGATATCACAGTGCTAAAGAATGAATATTCTATAAGCAATATGACAAACTAATTCAGAATTACACAGCACATGGACAAACGATTATGGCAAATTCTGGGAATGGACGATATTATGTCGTTAAAAGTCAACGCAAAGACGCTACAGGGAGGTACAACTTAAGATCTATGCAACTAGCAGGTGAAAACATAACTGGTCATTAATTCATTCAAAATGCATTTACTGAGTGATCAGGGAGATGGGTCTGGTCTCCCAAGTTTAAGGCCAAAAGGCCACTGGACTTCCAAGAAAATAATCTGTGAAAACAAATAGATCTTTTAATATATAAACTGTTTCATGTCTTAAAATGTATCTATCAACAGGACATCCTTTCATCTTCCTTTCACACTTTAATGTATGAATTTGAGGACTCAGAGACTCTTTTACTCAGCACTAGAACATACACTTGTGAGAATAATTCCATGTGCTGTCATTTTGTGACTATACGTGAATATATGGGTTTACGTTGAAGAAGTGATTGAGTTTACGGCTCACAGAAGGGGGGCCGAATTAAAGTCCATGTCCAAGGTCCCGAGGCCCTAGGAACCCTAATTATATCACCTTCAACATAACAAAGTGAAAAATCGTCTCATTAGGAAGTAACTATTTCAAAATTACACGAAAAAATATAATTAAAGGATTCAAGCTTTATACTTTTTGAAAAAATCCCGGTCATATCTTTAAAAAGATAACAGAAAAACCAGTTCAGTGACAATTAGTAAAAGGAATAAAACTTGTGAGGTATTCATTGAAAATCATAAAAACACAAGTCTTTCTGACACCAGAATGGCACCCTGGCGGTGCAGTTTTCTTCCATACCCCTCCAAATCCCATTATATATTTCAAGGAATCATCTTACCCATTCATATAAAAGCATCAACTTAGTTAATTTTCCAACTGGATAAATAAATCTGAATAGAATAATTTAAGTCATATGATTGTCTGCTCATGACCAGCTGTTTTAAATTAGTGTATTAAGTAATTTAGACACTTTTCTTTGCAGAGGTTGTGTGATTTAATAAATCCCCATATGCCTCCGCCTGTGCCAGCGCTCCCAGGTTATCTCCAATCCAGCTGCTCTAAGAATAATAGCTGCCAACTTTCAAACAACTGAAGAGAATAATGAATCGCCTTCAAGCTGGCTCATAAGTAAACTTCAGTTGCTCCCAGCTAACACACGGGCCAGTTTCAACTGTAAGGAAAATTAATTAGAGATTTCACCTCCAGTGGTGTTTCAGAAACATGGCATCACAAATGTCGCTGAACTAGTAGTTTAAAAGCCCGTAGCTTCAGGTAAACTTAAATAGTTTGGACTTCAGTCTTCAATGCTGTAAGTTGTTTCAAAAATTGGATTTTAGGATGAAGCAGATTAGGGCATGCTCCGTCCCTCATTCGTAACCTGAATATATGAGAAGTCTCATATTCGTGGAGAAAAAAACCCCTCAAGATTCCCAGCTATTAAAGGCTCATGAGGAAAAAAAAAAAAAAAGGCTTCAAAAGCTTCAGAGGAAACAAGACATTAATACAGGAGCTTAAAAAGCAGATGGAAGAAGAGAGCACCAAACAAATCATTTTACGTCACAGTCATTCTATGAATGCACAAAATAGCAAAATGACAGTGTGACGTCCTCTTTCTAAAAAAGACATATTTTATTGAATTTTGATTTAACACTGGACAAAACAATTTGTGCTGGATCAGTTATCCAGACCAGCAGTGCTACAGAAATCCCTGAAACTTTGGTGTTTCCAATAAGCACTCATCTATTTAGCATAAAGCTATCTAGTTTTTATAGGGGAAAAAAAAGCAAAACATCAGAGCAGAATTCTGTTACTTCATTTATTTCTAAATACTTGTTACCGTTGAAAAGTAGTCCCCGGACGGTGGAACTCCCGGGAAGGACAGGAGCACAGTAAAGGACAGGAGCACGCTCTCACTGAGGAGCACAGTAAAGGAAAGGAGCACGCTCTCACTGAGGAGGACAGTAAAGGAAAGGAGCATGCTCTCACTGAGGAG
>CM053577.1:134734509-134809738 GCA_028646485.1 Cryptoprocta ferox | reverse complement strand
TGAGGAGTACAGTAAAGGACAGGAGCATGCTCTTACTGAGGAGCACAGGACTATGCTGTCCGTGTAGCAGACAGTGTTGGGTGCTTCTCCACAAGCAATAGGACAGACTGGACAAAATACACAATTGTATGGTTCTGATGAACTGTGTAAAACCATGCAAGGATTGCCGCATTAGTGGTGATGAATTGATTTCTTCTCTTTTTCCAAAGAGTACCTGTAAGTTTCTCAGTCATCTGCATTCTGTATCAGTGTACTGTATTATCTGCCTTCTGCATTTTTCCAATACATCTTATAAATTAGAATCCAAGCATGAAACTGTATAGCAAGGTTGCTTCTGCCCTCATTGTACACATACAATACAGAGTTTTAATAAAAAAGAAGCTTTCACAGATGCTACCTAGACTCATACTCTCCTATTCCAGTGCTTCACACTACTTGAAATTGGCATTGTGGATGGATGGGTGTGGGGTGGGTGTCTTCTCCAGACATCTCCAACATCCTCTCCAGGGATCGCTGATATTTCCAGCATTGGAAATACTGGAGATCCCTGGGATCTATCAGACAGTAGGAAAGTTCTAGAAAAGCTACAAAGATGCCTTAGGGTAATTCAGAATCCAAAGAAAGGACAATGAGTTTAACCCATGAGTAAAGGCAAGAGACTATTCTCTAACACTTTGATGTGATCATCTTTTGACCCCTATATACCTCATGGATGCTGTTGAAATTGTTCAAGATGCAACAGATCTAAAAGGTCCATCTTTGGAACAACATAAAAGGCTAGAACTTATTGTGAAATTGTTGCCCAGTTAGGTAGCCACAGATATTCCCAAAACAACTGAGTCAGCACTCACCCAAGTAGAGGGGAAAGAGAGGTGTTGACTCCTTAACCTCACTGAATCACATTAAAGCAACAAACTATTTGGAAAGTGTTCTAGTCTATTCTGCACAACAGGATGCATGTCTCCACTTGGCAAAAGCTTGTGCAACAGGTATGAATTGTGTACATTATTTGCTACTGCCCTAGTAATAAGCAAGAGGCAAGAAATTTCACAGGTGCAACAATTTATTTGCAATTTTGAAAACATTCCATTCACCAGTGCCAACATGCCCAGAAGGACTCTCTCACAGCAGACAAGTTTACCTATAATAGCCAGAATAAACGCAAAGGAGGGATACGGGGAAACTTAACAGACATCTAATATAAAGGTTCTTATTCTTTAGCCTTGACCTCCATTCTGTTCAAGAGCAGAACGTACCATGGATGGTAGAGATCTGTCATTATTCTGCTTTCTACTTTGAAGGCTGTATATATTTAATGATTATAATTACGAGATCCTAGAATAAATATGCCTGCTATTCGCTGATTTGAATATCCGAACAATTAGCTGTGTTTGTTTGAATGCACACAAGTGTCTTTATTTCTAGTGGTTAGGATAATCAAGAAATGCCTAGAGGTGGAAAAAAATTAGAAAGACATAAAGGAAAAATGAGGAAGGAAGGAGAAAGTAAAACAAGAACAAGAAAAAAAAATTTAAAAGGCTTCTATGTAGTCAGGATAAGTCACTAATTGAAGGTGGAAAAAATAATTGCTCACAATTTGTACAAAGCAATCATATCCGTGTAGCACTTTGACATGGTAAAGGTACATAATTATAAACAAGAAGATGGAAATAAAAAGTTGTATCTTCATTAAGAGAAACAACAGAGGAAAAAATTATGGGAAAAAATTATGGAAGGTAGGAAGACGCATGCCACAGATATGCCCGGAGAAATGACATATGGCCACCGGGGGAGAGCAGTGCCCTAGACTTGAGAAGGTTTCGTATGACCTTGGCCGGCCCTGCTATTTCCTGCCTGGTACAATCACAGAAGGCGGTCAATGTTTGGTGATGATGAGAAGTAGGATTTTGAAGAATATAATTATGGGCTGCAAGTGTTTTCTGTGGAAACAAAATGATCATTCATGTCTAAGATTGTGTAAATATGCCTTAATTTTGGTCAACAGCAATTTTAACTTTCAAAACACAGAATCCCAAAGCCTCCTTATAAATCACAATTCTCCAAGTGATCTTCAGGGATAAGCGGGTAAAAGCAAGGACGTTCCAGATACTCTTGGAAAAATGCTACTTGGTAGAAAATTACCGACTCTGCGGTGACATGATTTGGCCGCCCTCCACGTGGGGCCCAGCTCACAACCTCAAAAAGCCACATTAAAGGAGATTTAAGCAAAGCCAACGCAGTTTTCATCTGTGAGGTCAGGTATAAAAATGATCGCAATGCATATTACCTTGGAGAGACTGTGTCAATCTCACACAAATTAACGGTATGTCGTGAACAGATGGGAGGTGGATGTGAGAAGAAACCACATCAAGGGTCCCTAATGAAACTTAAAGGCTCTGAAAGTTTCAAAACTCTCACCTTCCCTCTGGTACCTTTAATTGTGGCTACAGTAAGTGCATTTTTGCCACATGCTTTTGAAAGAAAAAAAGAAATGGTTATTTTCTTAAGTACTAACAGACTTACTTCTCTTTCAGAAAATCCACCACTCTTTTGAAGTCGGCCACGCAGTATTCTCTCTTCATTTCCATGAGTACAGTGTCAGAGGCAGACTGGACTGGTATGTGCAGAAAAGCGTAGACTCTGGGATGATTAAGGATTTTTGCCATTTCCTTTGAAAAAAATGGAAGGAGAAAACATTAATCATTTGAAGGAATCAGGTAATGGTTCCCTTCAGATCAACACTCACAAGGGCTAGCAAATAAACACAGCTAAAAACAGACCAATCAGCCAGACAGCCAGATTCTTCAAACGAGCATCAACTGGCAAGACTCTAGGATGACATTTGGAAATTGAATGTGACTTTCGGAGGATTCCATGCAAGGGCAGCTCATGTTTACCGTCTCTGTTAGGTGACAAAACAAAGGTAAACTCATGGAATGCCTAAAGAGAAAGATTTTTGAGTCCTTCAAAATAAACATTCCCTTGCCTCAAAGAAGTTTTATTATTTTGCCTTGCTAAGTTAGCAGGAAAAACACCAAGAGTTAAACAGCTGGGGCTCTACAATCCTGTGTACTTGGATAAAATCTCCAAATTTGGAAAGAGAAGAAGGAATATGTAACTTTTTTTTTTTTCAGCTAGTTAATGAACACGTGTTTTCTGAGTATCTACTATGCAAAAGACACAGAATCACACAAGCCAGCCAGGTGGCCCCAGGCCACCGGCTGATACCTGGATGCAGAGTGTGGAAGAAGGGAGGAAAAGGAAGAGGATCCCATCTTGCAAAGGTAGGGCAAAATGGAGTGAAACAAATTAGGAAGCCCACAGAGTGCTTTAAAATCCCTCAGAGGATACACAGGTGGGCAGGAAAAAGAGGGATACAAGGAAAGCTGTGTTGATGTGACCATTTATGGAAGCAGCAAGAACTGGAGCCAGATTTAGCCCTTCTCCACCGCCCTGCTCGACTGGCTCTCTGGCTCATCAGCTGGAGCCTGGGGGGAGGGGGCGGGGGCAAGGAAGAGAGGGGGAAAAGAGAAGTGTGGTGAGGGGTAGGGGGAGAGGGCGTGTACAAAGAGACCAAAGAGTAAATATGTTGAGAAAGGAGCTGCTCCTTGATAACGTGCACGCGACCAGTGATTTTTAGCTTTTGAAATACCGCATTTTCCTGTTAACCTCACTTTGTCCTTCCAGCAGTGTCCTTCCAGTATCTTGAGGACCCATGGCATCTGAGAGCCAGCTCATTCCTTACGGCCACCTCCTAGCCCTTCAGGGCTCAGTCATGCATATGCATCAACCATGCCCTGTGGGTCTCCACTTTCTTTCCACCAACTGCCAACACTGGGGCTTTTAGGAATGTGGAAGGAAAGAGCAGTGAACTCGGTTCGGTCACCTTCTTAATAGCAGCTTAGTCGTGTAAAAAAATCCTTTCGGACTAAGAAATTCAAATAGCCAAATAATGTTACTCTTTGGTATGTTTTATCCATAATTTCTCTACTAGAAACTAATAGGTACATACACCTTGTCTTATATCTACCTGGACAGATACATATAACATAGAGACATATACATTAGGACTGGAGTTGAAGAGTTTCTTATTCAACAGAAAAACGAGTGCCTGACATATTATCTGGTCACAAAACGGCCACGTTTCAGGGGCGCCTGGGTGCCTTAAGCGTCCCACTTTGGCTCAGGTCATGATCTCATGGTCCGTGGGTTTGAGCCCCGTGTAGGGCCCTGTGCTGGCCGCTCGGAGCCTGCAGCCTGGTTTGGATTCTGTGTCTCCCTCTCTCTCTCTGTCCCTCCCCTGCTCATGATCTACCTCTCTGTCTCAAAAATAAATAAACATTAAAAAAATTTTTTTTGGGTCACGTTTCTTGGCTGGGTATTTAGCCAGTAGGCTCTTCAACACGCGCGGCACAGGCTGTGTGAGGCAACACTTATTGTTACGTGTCCCACCGCACATAGGCTGGCTTTCCGCTGTGCTTCTCTGCTGGTCAGGTCTCTTGTCCCTGAACATCTAGATTCACAGTGTTAGAAAAATGTTTGTTTTCTAAAGGGGCAGGACTCTCCATTAGCTGACTTTCAACATACCTCTTACAATACAAGGTGACACTTAAACAAATAACATAATCTGGGAAATGAAATTTCACTCTCCTTCTCTGTGCCTTGGTTTTCTTATCTGTAAGACAGAGACAGTGGCAATACCCACAACCTAAGGCTACTGGGAAAATAAAATAATTCAGTATGTGTTTATATGTAAGCACTCAACAGACACATTTATTTAATATTCTTCTTTTTTCCTTGAAGAGTTTCTGAAGTTCATGGTAACACATTTTCAGACAGATCAATGGCAACCTGAGAACAGCTTTTCAATGAGCTGGTTCCCGCAACTAGTAAGTGAAGGAGGATTAACTTGTACCGATTTGCATACAGCAAATGAGAAAGGGGTTCTCAGCGAGCATGACCTTGGGCCACAAAGGGTGCTGCAGGTCCTCCTGGAAACCCTCAGGGTGGCCTGCTACAGGAAGGAGCCTGCTCGGGATGCACAACCGGCCTGCTGCACTGTGAGGATTCACAAACTAAAACGTTAAGAGCAAACAAGCAGGATAAACGTGGTGGGTTGTTCCCTTGGGCTCTCAAAGTAAGACTTCCCACTAGTAATGACCTTCAGCTTCACGCTACAGACTTGGGTGGCAATTTTAGAATGGTAGGCGCCAGAACACAAAATAAACTTGCCCCTTAATTGAAGTCTGTATTGCTGCCACTTAAAAGGATTATTACTTCACAGGATTAATGTACCCCAAAGATGCGAAGTAGATGTTTTTTGTTAGGCTTTTAGTTCTATTCCTTTTCTCAAGAACTTAGCATGTTGGTGAAGGACCTTTTGGTTTCTTCAGCTTTCAAAATTCTTCCCTTATTTTTAAGGTTCAACTTATTGTTAGAGGTTCTCTGGTGCCAGAGATTACTTCTTCCTCTCGGATTCCTCCGAATCATTCCTGGTGTTACCCAAGTGCTTTCCTGGCTCCACCATGCACCATGGTCATCGATCTCCACCGTTTCATTCCTCTCATTGGAGTCCCATCAGATCCAACCAGTATGGTTACTACTAAGTATACACAACCAAAGGTAGAAATATAGATATGGGTTAAAATCACATGAACATACCAAGAAAGAGATTTAATTTTTTTTAATGTTTGTTCATTTTTTTTTTAGAGAGAGAGAAAGACAGAGTGGACAGGTCGGGGAGGTGCAGAGAGAGAGAGGGAGACACAGAATCCGAAGCAGGCTCCAGGCTCTGAGCTGTCAGCACAGAGCCCGACGCGGAGCTCAAATCCAAGAATGTGAGCCAAAGTCGGACACTTAACCAACTGAGCCACCCAGACGCCCCCATAGAAAGAGATTTAAAATGTGTGTGCTGGATGATAGGAAGACAAATTTTCAATTAGTAATAGTTCAGTTTGACTCAAGCAGGTAGACAAACATATGACTGGCCTGCTTTAAATTTCGGAACTGAAAAATTACATGTTAATATAGAAGTAAATACGAAGTAAAAATGAGACATTTCATAGGGCGCGCATAGGGCGCGCCCACCCCCATTGGGTTATATACCTAAAAGTCAGTTGCAGCTTTAGGTTGGAATCACAATGTGTTTTCTTATGCAAGTAATTTACAAATGCAATTAATTTATAAATTAGTTATAAATGTGGGGCCCAAGTTAACCAAAGGAATAAGGGGGGGGGCGCTGGTTCAAAAGGGCTAACAAAAAAAAAATGGCAGTCATGAGTAAATCCTGAGTTCTGAGCTGTTTGTAAGTTGGAGCAGACAGGCACGTGTGCACATAAGGGATGTGTGAGTACAAGGATCTCGGTCTGGTAGCAACTAGCATGTAAACTGTATCTCTTTTAATATAAGGTCATTTATAGTTTAAGGGCTAATGTATCAAGGCTGCTTAGCATCTAGATGGTGACGACGTTAGAAGCAGGGATTACAGAATGGTTTACCAACTCAGCGCAACACTATTTCCACCCAGTGCTTTGCTAGGCAGCTCTCCTTTCCCGAACTGGTAATTGTCTCATTGTTTGTTAGTTTTTTATGAAATTAAAAAGCAAAAAATAATGAATTGAAGAAAACAGACTTAATTTTAATTTTTAAAAGCAATCCTATAACGGGTACATCTTTCAAAGAAATGTGTCATTTTTGTTGCTCTGCAGTCATCAAATTAATCATTTTCTGTCTGGTTTTGAATATGTACGCCACCAGCTTAACGAGGTGACTCAGTGTGCAAGTGCGTAAAATGTACTAATACTTGCATTCAGATGTCTGTGCATTCATTTTGATAGCTACCAGTCAGAAAGTCCTCTCAGATTGTAGCTTTGCTAGAAAGTACATGCATATTTAAAATGCTAACCTTGACAATGCTACATTGTTTTCAACTAACCTAAGACATATGATGAAGCAAAAAGTAAAAAGATACTTCAAAAAGAGATGTTAAACCATTCCTTTAAGCATTGCAAAAAATAGCTTATTTGAGATATAATTCACATGCCATACAACTGACCTATAAAAAAGTGTGCAATTAAATGTTTTTTAGTATATTCACAGGATGGTGCTGCCATCACCGAAATCTAGCTGTAGAATACTTTCATTCCCCTTAAAACAAATCCCGTATCTTCCCATTGTCCCCATTCCACAACCCCCTCCCCCCAGGCTGAAACAAGCAGCAGTCTATCTCTGGCTCTATAAATCGCCTATTCTGGACAATTCATATAAATAGAATGATCAGTCTTTTGTAAATGGCTTCTCTCACTTACAATGTTCTCAAGGGTCAGCCATGTTTAAGTACGCAGGCATTTTTTTTTTCAATTAAATAAAATATAGGAAGGTAGAATTTATTAAATATGCCATTTCATACAAAAGTACCTCAAATGTTCTGAATATTATTAGCTTGAAAGGTAGTAAAACAAGTTTCATCTGTACTTACAGACTTTCGCAACACAATCTAATGGCATAAATCTGACAGCGATTAGTTGTTGCATATAAAATCTTATTAGGAAAAACTATAATAGATACAAAAGATGGAGAGGGAATGTTTAAAAAATTCTTCTAAAACTTTTCTTAAAAAGAGAAGAACTGGGGGCAGGGGCTATAAATAATCATTTTTTTGTTCCTATTTTTTTGTTATTTTATTGTGGCAAAATATATAGAACATAAAATTTCCCATTTTGACCCTTTTTGAGTGTACGATCCCATGACATTAGGTACTTTGACAATGTTATATGCAGCCATCACCACTATCCATCTCTAGAACTTTTTCGTCATCCCACACTGAAACCCATAAACATTGCTCCCCGCGCCCTTGGTAATCGCCATTTAGTTTCTGTCTCTAGGAACCTGACTATTCTGCTAGGCACCTCATACAAGTGAAATCATTGTAGTATTTTTCCTTTTTTGTCTGGCTTATTTCACTTGGCATAACATTTTCAAAGTTCATCCCCTGTTGTAGCAACATTTTGTTATTGTAAATATCTCTTTTCCAAGCAGCTGGGTGTCCCACTCTAATGCAGAGCACACGGGACAGGCTCCTATTGGCACCCATCTCCCTGTCCTGTAACTGTGTCACATATGCTCACACCCCAAGGATATATCTTATTTATTACCTGCATCTCCCCATATCCTTGCTAATGGTTAGCTCTTAAATACTTAAGTTATATAGTTGAATGAATGAATGATGCAATGACCCAATTAATTAGTCAACATTAATTAGTTTAGAGTACGTCCTACAAAGACTTCCAGCTAAAGGTCAAAACAGCAATGCCTGTGTTCCAGGAGATCCTATTTCAGGAATCACCTTCAATACTCTGAAAGTCATGTAAGTCAAGATAAAATAAGACCAGAGTCATATTTCATCCATTACTTCATTAATGACACTGTAACAGCCACTAAGTGAATTACCAGCACCTACATTTACTTTCAGCAATCTAAAAATAAATTATCATTTAATAGCATCAGTGAGTGAATTGAGGGAGCACAGGAAGAGAACATTTCTAATCCTTATGTCCCAAGTGAGGAGGATTAGATATTGTGAACAGATTCTAATTTACATTTGATCTATAACTTAATTATAACAGGAAATTCACTTCTAAACTGCAAAGAGTTAACATTTTCAGTATTTGCATTAAAATAAATTGAGACTAACGTCTGTTCTAATTAGCCTTCATGGAAATGTTAAAAGGCCTTCAATGCTCCTTTACCATTACAAATGGCATCGTCAATAATCAGACTTTACATTTCCAAGATAAAAATATACATTAATACTAATGTCAGAATGCTAAGAGTTGTAATCATACACACATTTATCTTCAACTGATATTATCATTGCTCTATTTCATAATTGTTATTCTGCTCTACCATCACCAAGACTTCAAGACAGTTTTTGAATCCTGCTGTGGTGATGGTCTCATGAATCTATATGTATGTGAAAATTCATGAAACTTGAACACACATGATTAAGTCATTTTTACGGTACACATTTTAAGATAAAACAGCAAAGGAGAACTCACAGTAAAAGCTGTTGTGTTTTAAACACCATACAATATGAATAGGTAAAATCCTAAAAAAACAAATGTACAATACACATATAGTTGCCTTGTATTCTATTAAAAACAACAACAACAACACTTAGTCTACTAAACACTAAAAGAGCAAATCAATACCTGACCAGTTTAATGGGGAAAGTGCAGTCTGATTACACTGAGCACTTGGCAAAGACAGTTCTATTCACTTCTGGCAAACCTGATACAAATAATTAAGGAATGCGACAGAAGGGCAGATGTTAAAGATGTAGTTGTCATTTATTTATGGTCTAATCATTCACAATGAGGTGAGGCTAACCTTAGGTAGCTTTTGTTTCAAGTGTTAGGTGGTATACTAAAAAGAATGTTCTCATGATTTAATCACTCCATTCACAAATGCTGGGTATGTATGAAATAGGATGCAGTTCACAGCAAGTATGTATTCAACATAAAACTAACTTTCTGGGACTGGGGATGCAGAGAAGACAGTAAACTCCTGGGCATCTTACAAATGTGTACACACAAAACCGCGTCCTCCGCAGAAGAGCCCAATGCGGGGGCGGGGGGGGGGGGTAGGCCCCCTACTTGGCGCTCTGTGGGCGTCTCATCTGATCCCTCATCTCATGAAGTGGCTTCCCTCCCTGTGGGGATGTTATCATCTCTGCCTAAACCAGGGAGTAACGGTGTGACTTGAAAGGCCAATGAGATGTGGGCAGAAATGACAGGTGCTATTTCTGGACAGGTTTAAAGTCAGGGGTTTTCTGAGTCTCTAATTTTCCCTTTCTTCTACAGTCTAAGTTGGGACGTAGAGACAACTCGAACAGAGCTTCATTCAGTCAGTCCACGACAAGCATTTAGCATGAACAAGGAGATACGTTTTTGTTGTTATAAGACACTGTCATTTTTTGAGATCATTTGTCATACAGCATAACCTCATGCATCCCACTGCCACACTGTCATTTTATGGACGAAAGGAAAGAAACATTTGGAGACATTTAAAATAATATGTTCAGGGGCGCCTGGGTGGCTCAATAAGTTAAGCATCCGACTTCAGCTCAGGTCATGATCTCATGGCTCATGAGTTCAGGCCCAGGGTCAGGCTCTGTGCTGACAGCTCAGAGCCTGGAGCCTCCTTCGGATTCTGTGTCTCTCTCTCTCTCTCTCTCTCTCTCCTCTCTCTCTCTCTTTCTGCCCCTCCCCTGCTCATTAAAAAATAAACAGATAATATAATACGTTCACAATGAAGAATTGTAAGTGGGGTAATGGGTATTCAGAACCTAAGCCTGTCAGACTGCAAAGTCCTTTTTTATTTTGAGGGAGAGAGGGAGGGAAAGAGAGCGAGCGAGAGCGCACAGGGGAGGGGCAGAGAGAATCCTAAGTAGGTTCCACACTCTTAGTGCAGAGCAGGACAGCAGGGCTCGATCCCACAAACCGTGAGATCATGACCAGAACTGAATTCAAGACTTCGATGCTTTACAGACTGAGCCACCCAGGCCCTCCCGCAAAGTCCTTTTCCTTGAGCAATATTTAATAAATACTGGAATGGAAGTATAAATCAGTTACAAAGGGAGAAGAGGGGAGGAAGAAATTAACTAGTAACATGGACAACAGAAGATTTCATTCCAAATGGAGTTCAATCTTCAATGATAAACAAACATTTTCCAGACAAACCGCAACTGGGAACACATAACCGATCCCAGTGTCTTGAGATACAAAGCTGTAAGTTTTGTACCATCATCTAGCAACCCATTATATAAATTCTGCTTTTTATTTAGCCTAATAATATTGATTATGTCTTTTAAAGTAGATTTGAGAAAAATAAGAAGTGCACTTGGGGACCACTTAATGTTTCCGTACCTATTTACTCTTTTATCAAGGATACCAATTGTTACATTCTTTCTTGAAATCATCTTAAATAGAGAATTGTTCACTCGAGGGATTTGGCTTATAGATCTTATGAAGCTGTACCTATTATATATCTTTGGAGAAAAGATGCATAAAGTAATTAGCATACATAAAATAATTTTTAAAAACCCACTTCTTTTAAAAACTAAACATTAAAAAATATTTTCCTGTATTATCAAAGCAATATATATTCATTTTTGAGATTTTGGAAAACAGAAAAATAGAATGGGAAAAACTAATCCTAGTTACAACAATCACTGTTAAAAAAGAGAAACATTATTCTTATTGTTATCTTGAAAGAATTAAATTATAAAATTATATGTGGTATTACCTAGTGGGTTTAGAAGAAGCGAAATGATTTTCAAAGACCAAAATATTAAACTAATAATATTCCTTAACAAAATAGCATTCCTGTAAGCTCAATTTCTTCCAAAATGAAAAAAGAAAACCTTTCTTCTAGGCAGGGTCCAAATCACCCAGGCACTTACACCCCAGGGGCTCATAAAGGTGCCACATTAGCATAACAGGAGAGGAATCTGAATATGAGAACAACAAACAGAGAAGAATGAGAGATAACAATCAGCAAAACATCTTAGCATCATTCCTGAAGAAGTTAGTACCCTTAGAACAATGTGCCCCGAGCTACAATGAGAGAGTGAACAAAATAAACAGGTAAGAAAGAAATTTCTTTGTTCAAGAACAAAAATGTGGGAATGAAAGTAAAAGATGAGGAGAGGGAGCTCTTCAAAGGTCTTCAAGGTCTTTGATCTTAAAAACATGGACCTTCAGCAGTCATTTATTTAGAATGATTATTAGGGGCACGAAAAACGTTCTCAGCCCTCTCCAGATCACAATGCCATGAGTGGTGCCGCAACAGTCATAACAGTAATAATAATAATAATAATAATAATAGTGATGGTGATGATAAAAATATAGCAGTTAGCATTCTCATGTACTAGAGGCTGTGCTAAGTCACACATCTTGAATGTAAACTTCTGAACAAATTAGGAAGCAGTTTTACTGCATTGAAGACTAAGAGACATTAATGACCTTGCCCAAGGGACACTGGCAGAGACAGAATGGAAACACTGGCACTGCCTCCAGAACCAGAACGTGTCACCCGAATCACATCTCTTTGGTATCTGAATCAGGTTGAGGTAAAGGCAATGGAGAAGCAGCAGACCCAGGTAAAGCTTTAAAAACCGGGGACTTTGTGTTCCTTTTGTAAGGGAAACTTCTATGTATAAAGGAAATTTTCATTTTTAAAGAAAGGAATTTGGAAAAAAGAAAATGATGTAATATGGACGCTCCGAACTAGGAAGAGAGAACTTTTAACAACTCTCATGGGTGATGAAAAGTAAAACTCAGATCTGCACTGAAAACCTTACTAAGGAATCCTTGTTTACTGTACTTTTCCTGGCCACCTTCTCTTAATTGGTCTCCCTCCACACTAAAGCCCCAAATCCCTTTTGTTGCAGCCCAGGATGGTAAACAGACCCAAGTTCCAAACACGCCTTGGGGTTGCTGATGGCTGGGTGCTTCCACACATACATGATGACATGATGATGCACTTGTTAATCAACTTCTGTTTTACTCTTACCCAGCTGTCTTTGGCCACTCTAACTTACAGAACCCCACCTAGAGAAATGAGGATGGGGAGAGGAAAATATTTTTTCCTCCCCGACGCACTGCTCCATCAAAGGTGCCTCAAAAAAGCATCATTCCTGCAGACCAGTGTGTGATTCTCCCTAACCCTAAAATTATTTTTTATTTATTTATTTTTGTCTTTTTATTTTGAGACAGAGAGTGAGAGGGGGAGGGGCACAGAGAAAGAGAGGGAGACACAGAATCCGAAGCAGGCTCCAGGCTCTGAGCTGTCAGCACAGAGCCCGACGCGGGGCTCGAACCCACGGACCGTGAGATCATGACCTGAGCCGAAGTCGGACGCTTAACCGACTGAGCCACCCAGACACCCCAACCCTAAAATTATTCTTGAGGAACAGCACAAACTAACTTACGTACAGATGTTAACAACAATTTCTGGGGTGGGGTTGGAAAGAAGCCTTGAAGGGGGATCTCTCCAAAACAAGACATAAAATCTCTCTATATATATATCAAAGGGGATTTAAATTTTGTTAAGTTGCATATTTTTCCTTATATCAAATCTATTAGAAATGTGAGGATTTTTTTCAATGTCTCAAAATGCATAAATTAAATAGCTCTTATTACATTACTTGAAATTAGATGACAGTAAATGGGATCTTTGCAGTCTTTTGCTACTGAACAGTATGAAATTTGAGTTCAAACTGATAAATGGGTATATAATTTTTACAAGGCAATAAGGCAGGGTGTATATCCTCCTGGTTCCACTTTGTTTTCACTTGGTAAAACTGGCTTCACAATCAGTTCTTTAATTGGAGCTGAACTGAAAGCATTTGCAGTGAGTGCAGGGTAGCCTGGCTTGTCTAAGAACGCCCTGTCAGAATATTCTGATATTTTAACCTGCTGTTTTTCTAAGCACCATGTCTCCAGGGTTATAGCATCAGACAGACTGTCTAGAACATAGAGATCAGGAAAAACTTCTATTTCGTGAAGCAAAGTCACCTTTTAAGACTTGACCTAATTTTTTTAATGATTTTCTTAAAAATTTAAAATGTTTATTTACTTTTGAGTGTGTGTGTGTGCGGGGGAGGATTGGGGGTGCAGAAATAGACGGCGGACAGAGGATCCAAAGGTGGCTCTGTGATGACAGCAGAGAGCCTGACGTGGGGCTCAAACTCACGAACTGAGCCCAAGTTATATGCTTAACCAACTGAGCCACCTAGACACCCCAAAGTTTTGTCATATTTTAATCAAATGGAAGTGAAAATTCAGTGCAATTGAAATAGGTTTCTTCAAATTAGAGAGGAAACAAGATTTTTATCAAAATCATCTGTCAAAGCCTGTGGCTTCTACAAATATAAAAAAAAATAGGCTGCACCTTTATTCTAAGTTTCTGCCTAATGAGAAAAGAATTTGATACAAAAGTATTTTCAGCTCTTAAATTTTGCCATTTTAAAAAATGACAAACAGGATTTGTACTTGACCTTTCCAATGATCAAGTGGGTCATAAATATATATTATTAACCCATTATGTTTACCCACCTTCAGAACTGGATAAACATGGATCTAGGTAACAATGGTTAAGGAGATAATAAGGCACCAGATTTTCTTCTTAGGTGAGGAAAATGATTTCCAAATCAAGTAGTCTGCCTTTTCTTTACTATCAAAATTAGCTAGAGATTGAGAATATAGAAGACAGAAAGGAAAAGAAAGAACTCTGTCAAAGTAAGTCTAACAAAATGTGGGATACGCTGAAGGGACCCAGGATGGAGGCTAAGGTCTATATAATGTCAAATCATTTCTCTGCTCCCATCCTCACAGGACCCTAACTAATCTCTCCACAGAGCTACGCAAAGGGCACAGTTCAGAGGACATCTAGGAAGAACTGGGAATTACTCTGAAAGGTGTCAAGAATTCGAGAACACATTCCAGATGAAGAAATTTATCCCAAGCATCCCCTGAGTAAAATTAACACTCCAGAATGTCTTCTGAGTGAAATGAAGGAAGGAAAATCCAACCTTCCTTCATTTAAGGAAGGTTTAAGGATTACACATTAAAACTACTCATTAAAAGCTAAAAACAAATGGGATACTCCCATATGGGTGTTTAATTTTATTTTTTCCTTAATAAACTATTGAATGACTTTCCACAATTGCTGGTTATATAAATGAAGTTTATTTTTTAAATTATTTTTTTAATGTTTGTTTATTGAAAGAGAGACAGAGAGCAAACAGGGGAGGGGCAGAGAGAGAGGGAGACACAGAATCCGAAGCAGGCACCAGGCTCCGAGCTGTCAGCGAAGAGCCCAACATGGGGCTTGTACTCAGGAACCGAACTGTGAAATCATGACCTGGGCCGGAGTCAGAGGCTTAACCGCTTAACCGACTGAGCCACTTCCCCTAAATGAAGTTTAAAAATGAACTTTGTATAGATGAATGGATAAAGAAAATGTGGTATATACTGTTGTGTGTACACACATACACACACAAACAGTAACATATCCAGCCATTAAAAAAAAAAATCCTGCCACTTCCAACATCCTGAATGGATCTGGAAGGCATTATGCTAAGTGAAATAAGGCAGATCTTTAAAGTTCTCACCACAAGGAAAAAAAAAAATTTTAACTATGTGTGGTGAGGATCGTTAACTAGACTTCTTGGGGTTATTTCACAATATATACAAATATCGAATCATTATGTTGAATGCATGAAACTAATATGTTATATGTCAATTATATCTCAATTTTAAAAATGATTGTGGCAATTGGAATGTGGTGATGGTTGTGAAACTATATAAATTTACTAAAAATTATCATCAACTGTATACTTTAAAACGTAAGAGCATAATCTTCAAGCTTAAAATGTAGAAATTTAGGTATAAAGTATCTAAAGTTGATGTTTACTTAGAGGCGTATAACAAGTCATTGAAAAAGCCAAAATAAGAATTGTGTATACCAAATCTAAAGTTTGTCTTACTTAAGTACATTACCCCTTGGTACAATTAGCTGCTAATAAAAGCAAATAAAAGATGCCAAATATTTTTTTTACATGACGTGGAGGGTGAATGTGGTTGGAGTGGGGGGTTAATTAAAATGGAGTCTGTGGTCATTGCCTAGTAGAGGTATAGGGTTCTAAGTAAGAACTGAACATAAATTATTAATCCTCTGTGTACAATGGGAAATACAGGGGAGATCATAAAGTATGGATGGATTTTTAGTAATAAGCAGGGTAGCTTGGAGGTGGGGGGGCTGCATTTCAGACTGGGGTGACATCTGAACAAGGGTGAAAGGTCTACAGCACATTCTAGGCAAAGGTCTGTTTAAAGTGGAAATATGTCACTTGGAAGCTGGTATATGTTAGAGGGAGGGCGGAAAATCGTCACTGGAAAATGAGACCGGAAAGGAGCCTGAGTCCTGAAGGGCTAGAGGGCCAAACTAGGGTGTGGGATTTTGTTTTGTAGATGAGTGGTACTGAAACTTTTGCTTGGTGTAACCCCAAAATGATTCTTTAAAAATCACAAGCCACCTGATACGTTTTTTTTTTTTTACTGACACTGAAATCTTTTCACGATAAGTTTAAATAGTTGTAGAAGATGTAATCTCTGGAGTATTTCAAATATGGGACTGTGAAATACAACTGTTACATCACACTCTTAAACTTATTCAATGAAATATAAAAAAAAAAAAAACAGGAAAATTGGCATCCTCTTTTTTCTTCCACTCTGAATTTTTCTACTTCTGCCACAGAATTTTATCTAATAATTTTTAAGCTTTAAAGTCTTCTATTGATCATTCTAAGCATCCTTCTCTGAATCAAAATTTGTGTGTATGTTAAAATAAAAACACCATCGTGACTGCAAGGCTCTAAGCATTTTTAAAGAACATTTTTTAATTGAACTGTCATTAAACTACTCCTAGTACACAACTCATCAAAACAGCATAAATATTTATTTAGTATAAATGTAAAAATTTATTATTATTGCAATCTTTGATGACATGGATGGTGAGGGAGGCAGGCATGGGAACTCTTTATGTGTTGCTTTGAAAAAGGCAGTTTCCGAAGTCCTTTGTTTGGTGGCCTGAAGGTGTTCCAGAAAGGTGATAAGAGACCCAGCAGGAAACTTTCACTACAGACAAATCAGTTTTAGGAAAGAGTACAAATGGAAAATGAAGACCTGGAAATGTATTCATTTTTAAATGACTCTTTCGTCCAGAAATACTCTATGGCCATTTGAAGATGCACACCTAACGCTGTGGTTTGTAAGAAAAAAGTGTGACCTGGACAGTGCAAAGTTATATGTAGGAGGCAGATATGGCAAAATGTCCAAGACTTCTAAGGGTTAAGTAATGTAAGAAACACACAGCAACTACTCGGGTATAGTGGATGAAGGTGGGAAATTCACTAATTTTGCAACTCTGTAACCAAGCAGGAAAAGGTAATTGTTTGGCAAGCAAAGACTAAGCTCATTTTTAAAAATTGAGATATAACTGACATACATTTATATTAGTTTCAGGTGTACAACATAATGATTTGATATTTATGTATTGTGAAATAATCATCACAGTAAATCTAGTTAACATGCCTCATCAGACATAATTACAAATTTTTCATATGGTGAGAACTTTCAAGATCTACTCTCAGCAACTTTCTCACAGACAATGCAGTACTGTTAAATATAGTCATGCTGTACATTATATTTTCATGTCTTGTTTATTTTATAACTGAAAGTTTGTACTTTTTTAAAGTTTATTTATTTATACTGAGAGAGAGAGGGAAAGAGGCAGAGAGAGGACAGGGAATTCCAAGCAGGTTCCACGTTGTCAGCGCAGCGCCTGATGTGGTGCTTAAACTCGTGAACCATGAGATCATGACCCGAGCCTGAGCCGAGATCAAGAGTCTGATGCTTAACCGACTGAGCCACCCAGGCACCCCTGAAAGTTTGTACTTTCTGACCACCTTCACCCATTTCACCAACTCCTTCACCCTTTCTTTATTCCCACTCTACTTTGGCAACCACCAATCTGTCCTATCCATGAGCTTGTTTTTTAATTTTTTTAATTTCACATGTATGTGAGATCATACAGTTATTTGTCTTTCTCTGTTGGACTTATTTCACTTAGTATAACGTCCTCAACATCCAGCCAGATTACTGCTACTGGTGGGATTTTCTTCTTTTTATAGCAGAATAATATTCTACTTTATCTACATACACTACATTTTCTTTTCCATTCATCCACCCAAGGATATCTTACTTTTTATACAGAAGAGGTTTTAATGAACAGTTACTCAAAGAATAATTTGTCATCATTTCAAATATAAAAGACTAATGATGCATATTTCTTTTTAAAAAATTTTTTTATGTTTTTTATTTATAATGATGCATATTTCTAAATTCTAGGTACCTAAAACTCTTTCTTAAGATAATCAAGATACAAGGAGTTCATGCGACAAGTCAAATCCATTGAAGGGCAAAGGGCACTGCTCAAATGCTAGGCTAGTGTTCAGTCGTGCCTTCATTTGGCTGTCCAAAGTAAGATTTTTTAAACAAATGAAAACTCCACATTCCAGAAGAAAAATCCACATTCACTATTTTGCACATTTTACTATTCATGTCTCTAAATCAACAACCAATAATAAAATGATGAAATTCATTTTTTTAACTGAACTTTAAAATGTACAACATGACAAATTCCCACAGTCCACTCCAAAAGAAACGTACCATATGGCATCAGTCAGTAACAAAACTGTTAACCTGTAGCCCAAAGAGAATATGAAAACCTGGTGGTTTCAAATGCAGCTCAACTTTACAGTTGTCTGTGTGGCTAACATAACATTTATTTCCTGCTTCTGTTTTCACAAAGTATTTTGTATTACTAACTATAATTATATATTCTGCAGAATGAAAAAAGTACAATATAAGGCCTCCTTCAGTCCCATCTGGATATAATGAAGGAATTGAATTTTGAAATGGCAGGACTGTGAAAGGAAAATTCTACCTTTAATCATAACAGAAACAGCTGATTGTCCTTTTTCCTACACTGTGGCACCTACTAATAACTGTTAAGAAAAACAGCAGCCACATGTGAGACTCTGAATCCGCGTAGGATCTGAATAGCCACAGACTGGCTGAATCCGTTTTAAGCTGACTTTACAGAACCCAGTCCAAAGTTGAACCTTTGCAACACTACATGTGAATGTCCTTTAGGATTCAGATTAGGTAGTAGCTGAGTAGCCACATCTGTGACACATTGCAAAACCAAAGCAGCTGCCAGTAAAGCTTTGAGGATTTCATCTTTCAGGAACATACACTTTTGGTTTAGTAAACCCTACACCATCTCAGTCTAAAATTTTAGACTCCTTCCCATGTCTTTGAGTCTGTAACCACTTTTTCTTTCTTGAGTTCGTACAGATTAATTTGTGAGATTATTAATCTATTAATTAGATATGTGAGGAAATAAAATTAAGTAACTGTTATTAAAAAGTCACAGAATGAGAAAACTAAGAGATGTATAACAGATCGAACTGCTTGCTCTCGCACACTACCATTTCCAGGCAAAGATAAAGATTTACAGAGGTTATACAATGTGTCTAAGGCCACACAGTTCATCAGGGTGAGAATAAGGAATATGTAAACCAAGGACTTCAGGTTTACAGAACAGGGAGCGCCTTCTTAAGTACAACTCTTACAAGTTAAAATTTATGATAGGTTTCATAATAAATACTTTTATTACAGATTTAGCCAAATTACACCAAAATGCATTCTAACAGTGTGGCTTAGTGAATCTGCCATCGTATAAATATATTTAATATAAATAAAAACTCTGTATTCCCAATTTTTTCATTCTCTTCAATAGGCACTGCATCAACTACACACTGGAAAAAAAAAAAAAAACCAACTCACAACCAATCCCAAACAACTCCCCACTTGGGGGGATTAAATACCGGGTCATCTGTTGAAGGGTCTTTATTGTGTCCCACCCAAAATCTATGTGAGAGAAAAGTGGCAAGACTCAAACATGGCTGGGAATTTTATTAAAGCCAAACATATGCTTAAGTCTGTGACCCAGCAATTTCCACTCCTTGGAATAATCCAAGAGAAATGAGCACATATGTCCACCAAAAGACACAAATGATAACATTCATGTAAGCTTTGTCCGGAATAGCTGAAATCCAGCAATCATCCTGATGTTCAACAGGAGAATGCTGGGGGGAACATGTGGTGTATTCACATAACAATGGAAGAGAAACAAATTCCTCATACACGCAGCAACACGGATGCCCCCTCAGACCTGCTGTCGGGCAGACGACAAGATGGCGGCAGCAGAGTGGAGGCCCAGTGAATACTGGCATACCTAGGTCTCTGCTTACCGTGACTTGTCACCTATGGGCCAATCCTCCCGCCTCGATCCCTGGAGAGCCTCACACTGCCCTCAAGAGTCCTGCTCCACTCCCTCCACAGACAGCTTTCTCCTTCCACACGAGGACTCCAGAATTCAGTTCCCTCTGTCAATCATAAGATTTCTGAGGAGAAAATACTTACAAGGTGGGACTAGTAATCCAAAAGACACCTTCATTCAGGAAAATGAAGAATAAGTTCTGTACTTTCAGACCTGATGCATTGTTTTAAGGTAAAATGCAAAAATTCCTAGAAGACAACAATAATCATACCACCTAATAACTACTGAGCACCTTCTGTGTTGGGTACTATCCTAAGCATTCCGCATTTATTAATCCGTTGCTCTACCAAGGTTCCTCTATCCCAGGCTAAAACAAAATACTACATTTATATAGTATCCCACAAAGCATTGTTGGTACATATGTCCCCGTTGATAGGTGAAAACATCAAAACCTGGAGAAATGTGAAAACTCCTCCAGTGCCCCACCCAAATCAGCACTGCATCTGGGACCACGCCCAAGAATGGCCCCGATACCTGCCAATCAGCGACACTTGGTCCTGTTTTTATGGGCAGTCTCTGAGTTCTAAAATCAGGAATGCCTTCTTAAGACAGGAGAACAGAGGCCCATAAGAGACACCACACTGAGGTCCCAGTCATCACTCACGGATAACATAGGCTCAAAGCAGGAAATCTACCTGAAACTGAGGAATCCAACAGAGGTGAAGGTGGGTGAGGCTGGTGGTAAGAAACGGAAACAGAACTAGGCTAATGTTTATCTTAGTTTCTTTTGACAACTTCCTTCCTGAAATAGTAAGGATGTTGAGAAGAAGAGACATACTAAAGAAACTTCTAGGCTTCCACTGGTAAACCTGACAGCAAATGAAAGAAGAGCAGCTGGTGCCTTGAGAGACAGAGGCTCACTAAGAGCACAGAGTGCACCCCAAGCCTGGTGTGCCTGGGAGTGAAAGCTAAAAGGAATGTGTCTGAAGCCTCATGGAGCCAGCCACCAAAATGATCCCCGATTCTCCTCCAGGGCCACAGGTGGGGGGACAAGTGGACTCCATCTACAGAGCAATCATCTCCTGAGCAAAGAGAGATGTTCATGATACGGTTTTCTGTCCATTTCACTTTCACACTGTGTCATTTGCAATATGGTAAGCACTTGCAAGGGTGGAGGGCCATGCGATCTAAAAGAATGTTTCTTTCTCTCAGATTTTGGGTGGAGGGTGCAAGTCAAGTCTGGTTCCCCATGCTTGTTACAGAAAGTCTTTGTGATCCCCGCCTCATGGACAAAGGTATACACACATATGATACAACCTTCGAACCAGGTGTTAAGATGATGAGTCCACACCAGATAATGAAATGGCACAACTGTTCTTTAATGCCACTTTGTTTAAGTTTTAGTTTACTTCAAGTAAAATGACTCTGAAAAACTTGAAAAGTATCAGAATTAGAAATTTTAAATCTGTCTCATTCAGTGCAATCCCTTCAAAGTGGTCTTCCCTTTTGAGAAAGACTCACATGCGAATGAAGTGATCAAGATTCAACTAAAGGGACACATTAATGACAACACTGATTCAGACTCAGGTTTTCTACTCGGGTGAACACTTCAATGCAATCACGACCCATTCAATTTGGAAGAATAATACATAAAAACATCACAAAGGTATATCTGAACAAAAAGGTCAGGAAGACAACTGAGGCACTTTAAAATCTGTGTTTACTTGCATGACAGTAGAACAATGTGCTGCGAGTTTTAAAATGACTCATTAATTCCTGGAATTAACTATCTCTGGATTACCAGTATTTTCCAGTGGTTTATTGCAAATTCCAGAGTTTATAGCTATTCGTTGCCAGTTTGGTATCTTTTTAGTTTAGTAAATCAGCATTAACAGCAAACGTCTTCTTTTTGATTAACAAATGCCTGATGGATTGATATGCAAGCTTTCTGGAAGACAACCAGGATGATGTAACATAAGAGTGATGTGAAGGGGACATCATTATCAAGAAAGCAGAGCAATTTTATGAATCAAGACCAAACACAACTTCAACAACATAAAGGATCATAATTGTGAAAGCTGAATTATTAGAATAGGAATAACAGTATTTGATATGATTTTTAATGAGAGAATCAATTAAAAAGGGAAAGAGAGAGAAGCAACCAACCATCATGGTCAAGATTCAGCCTACGTATGCCACATTACCTTCTATGTAATGTGCCCAGAGCTATGAGTATCTAATGAGGTATACATTTTGTCTCTGTGCTTTCCGTGAGGGTGAGGTTTGTTACAGGCCACTGAGAGACTCAATTAATAGTGATCTTTTGCTGTCAATAACCTCCTAATGACATGAGCCCCTCCTCAAAAGCATTAGGAGGGCAGATGGCACCATAAGTGATGGATGGCACCTCTGACACGGAACACAAAAGTTAAGCAAGAAAATTGACTAACCCAACACACTAATGGCCTGCCAGATACACAGGCAGCCCATTTCTGGGCAGAAATAATATTTACGGACATCAGAACGAACGGCAGAGTAAAGACCTCTGAAAATCCTCTCCTCCATAAAAGCAATGAAGATAGGGACAAAATGGTCAAAATCACTTTTTTCAGAATTATAGAAATTAAGTCACGGCTTGCAGCAATCTGGGTAGCCTTTATTCAAGAAAAACGGAGGACTCCTGGTAAGAATAGAGAACTATGAGGCATTTTAAACCTGCCTGTTTTTTCCCTCCCACTCCGCAGCTCTGCAGTAACCTTGAAAACCAACAGCCTTTAATCATGGTGAAAAGCAGCAGCCAGGCAGCCACTGGAGGGGACAAAAGACGGTTAGAGCTCCTTCAAAGCCCTGTTTCAAGAAAACTGTCATTATCTGATCTGTCTAGTGGTTCTATGGAAGACTCTACTCACTCAGCTTGCTTATTTAACCTGACCTGGCACTCACCCAGTGAAAATAGCCTTTTTCCCAGGGGCATTTGTCAAAAATAATCAGCTGCAATTGTTTAACATCAGGGCTGCCTGGGGCTGTGAATAAGTTAGGGCAAACAATAAATAAACCAAAAAGCTTAACAGGAAAAGCTAGGGGATGTGATGTCCAGAGGGGGCTTTGAAGAATCCTAACACACTGTGGGGATTCTAGAAGGCCACATGCATGCATCGGACTGCGTGTATGTCCAGGGTATGCATGTGCTCAGTGAGGGCCTAAGAAGGCCTCAGCCCCCACCTCTGGCTAAACCTGAAGTTTTGCACAAACAGGAAATAAAGGGTAAGATAGAGTTGTAATAAGCATGCTGACTGAGCACACAAGGCATGCTCCAACATTCTCCTATGTGAAGACAAGAGATTTATGGGTTCTAGACACTTAAAATCTCCATCCATCAGCTGATGGAGCTCTACTCTAATCGGGTAGAGACTTCACTATTCACACCTAACAAAAAGTATAGACTTTACTGAATTAAATTAAGAAAAGTCACTAAACAAACAACAACAATAACAACGCGTGGAGAAAGAGGAGTATCTGATTTCTAGAGCTTTCACACTACATTTAAATGTTTGTTTAAATGTCTAGTTTTCAAAAGAAAATTATAAAACATGCAAAACACACAGAGGAAAAAGTAGCCAATAAAAACTGTCCTGGCAAAAGCCCAGTTGTACTTACTGACTGATTTTATTTATTTATTTTTAAATTTATTAATGTTTATTTAGTTTTGAGAGACAGAGTATGAGTGGGGGAGGGGCAGAGAGAGATGGAGACACAGAATCCTAAGCAGATCCCTGGTTCTGAGCTGTCAGCACAGAGCAAGACGGGGGCTCAAACTCACAAACAGTGAGATCATGACCTGAGCTGAAGTCTGACACTTAACCAACTGGGCCACTTAGGCGCCCCTTACGGGATGACTTTAAACCATCATTTTAAATGTACTCAAAAAAGTAAAAAACAAAACAAACAATGTGTGTGTGTGTGTGCATGTGTGTGTGTGTGTGTGTGTGTGTGTGTGCTTAAAGAACTGAAAGAAAGCTGGAGAATAATGTCTCACTAAATAAAATAGATCAATACTGAGATAGAAATTATTAAAAAGAGCCAGAAAGAAATTCTGGTAAGGAAAGTACAAGAATGGAAATAAATTCATTAGAGGGACTCAGCAGAAGATCTGAGCAGGCAGAAGAAGAAATCAGCAAACCTGAAGACAGGTCACTTGAGATTACTTGGTCTCAAGAACAGCAAGAAAAAAAAAACAATTAACAGTGCCTCAGGAGTCTGTGGAGACCATCAAGCATACCAACATACACATAATGTGAATGCCAGAAAGAGACAGAGGAAAAAAGGCAGAAAGAATATCTGAAGAAAAAAGGGCCAAAAGCCTCACAACTCTGAAGAAAAACATTACACATTCCAGAAGCTCTAAGTAGTATAAACTCAAAGAGATCTATCTGTAGGCATTTCACAATCAACCTGTTGAAAGACAAGGAGAGAATCCTGAGAGCAGCAAGAGGGAAGCAGCTCACCATGTATCAGGGATGCTTAGTAAGATTAACGGCTGATTTCTAATCAGAAATGACAGAGGCCAGAAGGCAGTGGCAGGACATAAAAGTGTGGCTGAAAGAAAAAGACCATAAATCAGGAATTCTAGATCTAGAGAAGTCATCCTCCAAAAACAGAAGAAAAAATTAGGACATTCCCAGATAAACAAAAACTGAGAGAATACGCTGCTAGCAGACCCATACAAAAAATAGTAAAGTTCTTCAGGCTGAAACGAAAGGACACTAGACAGAAACTACAATCCACGTGAAAAAATACAGAGCACAGGTAACGAAAACTATAAGGGTAAATATAAAAGTGTAATGAGGTTTTCCTTTGTAACTCTTGATTTTATCTAATTGAAAAGACAATGGCACAAAACACTAATTAGAAGTGTGCCAATGAGCATGCCTTGTACACAGATATTATCTGTGTGACAACAACAGCACAGAAGGGGACAGGGAACAGCTACACATGAAAGTGAAGTTTTTGTACACTAGTATAAAGTTGGGATTAAGCCAAATAGACCGTTATAAATTAAGATATTAACTGTAGTCTCTAAGGCATCCACTAAGAAAATCACTCACACACACACACACACACACACACACACACACAGATATTTATATAAACCAAACAAGGGGATTAAACCGGTGCACTACAGAATGTGTGATCGCCACAGAAGAGGGTTGTTGTGGATTGCACCGTGTCTCAAAAAAGATATATTGAACTCATCACCCCCAGTACCTGTGACTATGATCTTCGTTGGAAAAAGGGTCTTTGTAGATGTAATCAAGTGTAGATGAGGTCAGGATTAAGGTAGGCTCTAATTCGATGACCAGTGTCCCTCTAAGAGGAAATGTGGACACAGGGACAAGGAGGAGGACACCATGCGAAGAATGACATAGAAATTGCAGTGATGCGTCTATCCACCAAGGAATGCCCAACTCTGCCAGCAGCCAGACAGATTTTCAATTCAGAGCCTCCAGAAGGGAACTAATAAGCCTGACACCACTTTGACTTCGGACCTTTGGCCTCCAAAACTGTGAGGGAAAAAATGTGTGTTATTTTAAGCAGCCTAGTTTGTGGTAATTTGTTACATCAACCTTAGGAAACTAACTCATAGGCAGTAATAGAAGAACAGAGGAACAGAAAACAAGGATTTGTTGAGGGAGAAAAAAATGAAGGCTGAAAATATAGTACTACATTAATTAAAAGATAAATGTTTTAACTATCAATTGATCAGAATGTAGGCTGATATTTCACATGACACTGTATAATAAGAGTTGATATAAAGCTTGCTTTAGATATATTTTATTTAATTTATTTATTTTTAAATAGATTTTTTTTATTTCAGAGAGAGAGAGAGAGAGACAGAGAAAATCCCAAGCAGGCTCCAAGCAGATGCAGGGCTCAATCCTACAACCCTGGGATCATGACCCAAGCCAAAATCAAGAGTCAGATGGGCGCTTAACTGACTGAGCTACCCAGGTGCCCGTAGATATATTTTAACATGTAGTTATGAGTTATTTCTTTGTTGCCATATATTAGAGAAAGACTTATTCAACTCTATTTTCTGTAATCAAATACTGATTTACATGTGGCAAACTTTCCAGTGATTTTTTAAAAACACACAAAAATACATATCATAAAAAGAAACAGAAAACATTTTCCCCTCTAAATTAATGAACAAGTAATTCAAAATTACTTTCAACATTACAGTTTGAGTTTCTCTGGCCCACAAGCAGTACCTCTAATACTGAAAATGATTTATCACACATGGGCTACTGATGCACATTTAAATCTACCTGATAGTTTTGCTATATAACATGCAAATAAAGTAATGCTTAATAATAATTTTAAAGCCCTTACATTTCCAAATTAGGGCACAATCATTATTTACTGTTAAATGACATTATAGAATTGGAGACTTCGATTTGAAAGCTTAACATTTTCACACCAATTATTACTGTGGTATGCAAAGGAAGATGTGGGAAAAAGAACAGATGCATTCTGGACCAGGAAGCAACACACAATTTAGTAAATTAGAAATAAACAGCAGCAAACTAAGAAACTGCACTTTGCTCTCTGAAAAATATGCAGAATGTCACTCTACTATTCTATGAACCATTAACTTCATTACCAACCTTTCTGTTCTACACCATGAATCATCTGAAAATTCCATTACCCACCTGATATAAAATATGAGGATTTCGTTTTACTAAGTGCTGAATTAGCAAGTGCCTAAGGTAGTCTTCCATAGGCTATCAGAGCAAAGAAATCAATAGAGAAATATCCTAGAATCAAAAGAAGAGTGTAAAGGAATGTCCGCTGATTGCCTTATGTGTTCGCTGTTCTTGGTGCTTCTAAAGGAAAGTCAAAGGCAGTTTTTCTCAATGGTTTGAGCATAAGTGACTGCCTAAATTAATGAGGAAGATAAAGCCCACAGATGGTGTATTGTGCAGTTTGAACTATACTAATTTTGATAGGTGACATGGAAGCCTTCTCAGCTACTCCTGTGAAATTAAGGATTCAGGGGAATGGCAATGTGAAATGCCTTTTAAGATGCAAATTAAACCACATACATATCTAATGCCCTCCTTTATAAACAGAAATGTACACAGGAATACTAAAAAGATGGAATGGGAATATATTTATGCCACAACTGAAATATGTAAACTTCCAGTCTTCTTGGGTATTCTAGAATATTCTAGAAGTATTCTAGAAAGTATTTTATATAATTTCCACTATATATAATTTTCAATACATACAATATATATTATGTTACATATTATATACATCAAATATATTAGATACACAGCTAATTATATAATTTCTAAGATGTACATTCACATATGTGTGTATATATATGTATATGCACATATGTGTGTTTTAAAGTATTTTGCTTTGTTAAAAGATTATAAACGAAGTGACATGGGTCCATATATTTGACAATGGCATCAGTTTCTTTATAAAGCATTTGCTGGGGACATTCCACTGATCATCCATTTTTTCTTAAATGTTTATTTATTTTTGAGAGAGAGAGAGCGAGCAAGCAGGGGAGGGACAGAGAGAGAGGGAGGCAGAATCCCAAGCAGGCTCCACACTGTCAGCACAGAACCCGACGTGGGGCTCAATCCCACTCACAAACTGAGATCAGGACCTGAGCGGAAACCAAGAGTGGGACGCTTAACACACGGAGCCACCCAGGCGCCCCTTCACTTATCATATGACACACATTTTATCCTTATGTACTTCCCTCAGGAAAATGATCATCTCTTTTGGGAATAAATATGCACATGTCATTGGATTTCATGAGCAATCTTCAAAATTTTAGGCCAATGGCAAGGGGAAAAATGAGGAGATGCGAGATTGAGAAATATGGATAGCTTTTACGACAAAGTGGATTAAAGCATCTTATGGTAACCAGAAACGATGTGATGATTTACATTCTCACAGTGGGTCCAGACTCTCTCACCTATGCTATCTGGTCATTTGGAAGCTGGGACTGAGAACCACAGTGTAGGCCTCTATACATTATTGATGGCCATATAAATAGAATTTTTAAATGATGCATTTCCCATTGTGCTTCCCAGGAAGACAGAGGTAGCCAATACTTTCAACATGAGGAACATTCATTCATCCACGAAATAGTTCATTTTTCCCTGAAAGCCCAGGACAAGAAGCATAAATAAAATTCCTGATGAAACATTTGGAGTCTGTTCGCTATGAAGGGAGCAACAAAGAGTCATCTGTTGAGATCACATCTATTGATGAATTCATTTCTTTTCTGGGTCCTCAGGTCTGCATGTAATCATGAGGCTTAATCACCCAGACGGACTATTACAAACTGAGACTGTAGTAAGAAGCAATAAGCTATGGAAATTTTTCTGAGGGGCTGTGGGGTTCAAGAAAAGCTTAGGCTTCTTGCGCGGGCCTGGAGCTACGAGGCTGAAACCTGCCGTGGGAACAAATGAGGATGGCAGGCATGAACAGGCTGCGACACAGGTGTGGGCAGAGACGCAAGTGTCTGGGGCCCCACTGAACCTCTGCTGATGTGCAGACCCAGGCATGTCGAGGAGGCTACAGACCTGGAATGTAGGGAGGGGCCTGCAATCATGCTCATGCAGAGGAGATGTTACTTTCACCCTTTATCACAAGGGGTCCAGTCCTTTGGCAGACGGAGCCTGCCCCCTACCCCGCCGTCCTTATCTTCCCCTGCAGAGGGGCTCTCTGCATTAGGCTCCCAGGGAAGCCAGACCAACTTTTCATTATGGATATGAATCCTTTTACTATTTTTGATGCAGGTTCCCCATCCCCCGCCACACTCCCGGATTTTCAAATACAATCAAACTTTGGCTTCCAGTTTCAGAGGTGTCACTGACCTCCTGAAATTCACAAAAGCCAGGTTAAGAATGAAGTAAAGTGCTGATGATTATAACTGGCCATAAAACAGGTGCCAACAGCCAGATCAAATCACACAGTGACGTCCCAAAGCTAACTGTGGATGGCAGAAATCGATTTCTCCTTTCCATTTCCTTGCTCAAAACAAATCATCTAGACTGTCCTTCCATTTGTCCAAAGGGGGAAATATCTTGTATACAACTGCACAAAGTCTATTTGCATATTTTTCTATTATGCTGAAAAGCTAAGCCTTAAGGAAAAATAATTTTAAAGGTCCCCATGTGAAGTACTGACTTTTGTTTGGAAATCCTGTGCTGCTCTGACTAAACAGAAGTACAGCAAGTAAGGAGTTTGCTATTATTTTGAAACTAGGAGGCATTTTTTAAAAGTCTGCCAAGCCAAACATGTTAATTAATGTTCATAAATTACTATCTGGCATATTTATTGTCTTTTACCACATAAATTAATTCTGATAAATATACAATTAGGTTAGACTATAAGATCGTTGAAGTAGAAGTAAATATAAAAAAATCAAGGGTAGTAGAAAAACGATTTGTTAGTGATTACAAGACTTCTCAACCAAAAACAGATGCAACATTTTAAATATCGCTATTTATGATGAGTCTTACATAATATTACATTGTAATTATAGAACATAAATATACCAATGTAAATCTTTTAAAAAATCTACACATTTTAACTGAAGGTAAATAAAAGGTAGCATAATATCAATGTGAATATTACTGTATTTTTCGTGCTATTTTACAGAGTAACATAAATTGAAGAATAAGTAGTTTGATGTGTTCATACTTTGAATGGAGGAAAGTCCTTAATAACAAGCATCTGCATTCGAGAGGCATCAACTTAAGCTCTCTGGACCAGGCTATAAGAGTTGTACTAAAATTCTGATACAATTTTAAGACATACAGGAATCTTAAGGGAGATAACAGTTATTTTAAATTATTCATAACACAGGGAGAACCAGAATAGCTTAGATAAATAAAATCCATAGATACTTCCTATATCCCTGACCAGTCAACAGCTTTAATATCTTTTCCTTACGAGCCAACCCATACAATGAAAAACAAGACAAATTGCCTGATTTTAATTTCTCCTCCTTGACCATCCACTGCTGAATTCTCTGATGGAGATGATGAAAGAACAGTGAAAGGTAAGAAGCAGGCAGGAGAAGAAAGAAGCTAAGAGCCTAGATAATCTACAAACTCAGTAATCACACAGCAAGTCCACTTGCTCCTACTAAAGAGCTTACCTATCATTATAATGTTTTAGCAGGGCAAATAAATAAAATGCATCCCTGAGATGGATTCTCCCTCACCGTCTTGTACCTCCTCACAGAAAAGTGACACGCAAGTGAGGCACACACGTAACAACCATCCACAAAGTCTTCTAAAACTAGATGCGCCACACGGATACTAAGATACTTCAACAGACGTGAGACGTGCAGTCAAGGAACTTGGAGCTACCACGCCATTCAGTACACGTTCGCAAGGTGCGTGTTATCACCGGCACTGATACGCAAACACGTGGCCAAGACAGCCTCTCACTACAATGACAACAGTTCTGTTGGGCTTGCAGAGATAAGTCATCCGAGAGCACCATAATGAGTGCCCTCAGAGGTCTGCTGGACGAAGTCTGACAAGGCATGGAAGAAATCTGGAAAGCACTTGGGAAGACACTGTGAAGGATGCAGTTTAGTAGAAAGCATTTTCCAATCAGACAAGACAAGAAACCAGTTCCGCGGCTAACTAGTTATGTAATCTGGCCGATAATTAAAGCTTCCTAAGACTTGGCTTTTAAATGCGTAAACTGAGGCTAATAATCTATATAGGTAGTTTATTTGAAGAAGGAAAAGAGATAATGTGTATAAAGCAATCAGTGTGGTTTCTTGAAAATAATGAGCACTTGATAAATTGTACCGATGTTATTATTATGCAGCCTTGACAAAAAGTACCAGCAATTTCTGGTGTCTGATTAGTGGCAGCCATTGTATCATGGTCACTGGGCTCATCACGCCCTGTTGGGTTCACGTGTGTTATGTTGACTGAATTATACAGACAACAACCAGGAAGACAAAACTAAGCCACGCGGTTTCAGAAGGGATCAAATTCACAAGGCACACTGCTTTCTGGAAGGGCAGAGTTCATTCAAGAGGAATATGCCCAGGTTATGACCTTAGCAATACCAATCAGAAAGCAAACACGTAGATAAAATATCTCTTATTTGCCAAGACAGGGGCAATGTATTAGCACATGCGGTAGCACATAGTAGACATCTGATTACCTCATTTTTAAAAATTTTATTTTAGAGAAAGACCACAAGCAAGAAGGAGAGAGGGGCAGAGGGAGGGGTAGAGGGAGAGGGGGAGGGAGGGAGAGAGAGAGAATCCTAAGCAGGCACCACGCTCAGCAAGGAGCCCAACAAGGGGCTGGATCACGACCTGCGCCAAAATCAAGAGCTGGACGCTCAACCAACTGAGCCACCCACAAGACCCGGATTAACTCATTCTTACCAACTGTCATCACATGGTAAGAATGGAATGAGAAAAAGTTAAAGTAAAAACTTTAGGAGTATGAAAAATGCATGATATCCAGGAGGCATCACAAGGTACCAGGGGGACAAGACAATGGGCACGCCCCAAAAGAAGGCATCTTAAGGATACTGTATGTCAAGCTACACAGTGTATCCTTACCTTGTGGGTAATAAACAGACAGGCACTACAGACTTTAAGACCAGGTAGAATATGTTTCAGTCCATTGTTTTATCTATTGTTTTGACTTCATATCCATATTTAATAAGTACTGCATAAGCTTATGATTATGTTTCTTTAATTCCAGGGTATTTTTCCAACATATATATGTATGTATATATGTTTGAGGTATCTCTTTGTCTGCTATATCATCATTTAAAATTAATCTCCTATTTTTTTAAGGCAGCAATAAGTTAAAATTAGGGTTTGTAGATGTTCCAAATAACACATCACCACTTGCCTGTCTGTTAAGGATTAAGAATTCTCCTTCCCTTCCTTTTATTCACTACACATTTATTCAAAATCTATTATATTAAGGGTTACACATGATGCTACCCTTTTTAAAGTAGGCTCCACACCCAATGTGGGGCTTGAACTCATGACCCTGAGATCAAGAGTCAAATGCTTTACTGACTGAGCCAGTCACGCATCCCTAGACTCCTGATAAAACCTTAGAAGTGGATCCTGTGTTAACTCTAATACGCATCTTCTGTTCCTATGGAGACTAAATAAAAAGTAATATCAAAAGATCTATTTTTCCACACCATACTTTAAAAAATTATTTTTTAATGTTTATTTATTTATTTTTAATTTTTTTAAATGTTTGTTTACTTTTGAGAAAGAGACTGAGTGTGAGCAGGGGAAGGGCAGAGAGAGGGAGACAGAGAATCCAAAGCGGGCTCCAGGCTCTAAGCTGTCAGCACAGAGCCTGATGTGGGGCTTGAACCCACGAATGGTGAGATCATGATGTGAGTCGAAATGGGATACTTAAACGACTGAGCCACCCGGGCATTGCTAATGTTTATTTATTTTTGAAAGCGAGAGCGCAAGCAGTGGGGGACAAAGAGAGAAGAGCACCAAGGATCTAAAGAGGGCTCTAAGGTGACAAGAGAGAGACCAGTGTGGGGCTCAAACCCATGAACTGTGACATCAAGACCTGAGCCAACATCAGATGCTCAACTGATGTAACCACACAGGCGGCCCCACACCATACTGTTAAATAAGGATGAGAAGAACCACCAAGGCCAAGGTGTAAAGACCTTGTCAAACGTCCAAGGAAGACTCTGAGAGCTCTTATTTGCGGAGGGCATGGGTCTTTGACACTTGCACACCTCTGCTTGCTTCATCTGCTCTACTTTCCTTTGGACTGCTCTCTCCCTTGGTGTGCTACAACACGCTGGGTTACTCCCAGCTTCTCACAGGCACGGGAGGGAGTGGCTTTCTTTGGGACAAACTCTCACCCCTGAAGTTCATTTACTTTGCCATCTTCTGTGGCCTCTTCTGACCAGAATGTTAAGACTCGAAAGTTCAAGGCTATAGAGTGGGCTCTACAATTTATTTTATGAAGAAGGCCCTTCCTTTATTCATTCTTTATTCGTTCACTTATTGAGCCACCAGTGGGTAGGGTACATCCAGACATGAATATGACAAGGTCCTTGCCTTGTGAAGGTGACAATGTAGGAGGGAAGGTCAACACTGTAGATCTCTTACAGCAAGAATTTTAGTTTAGTTTAGTTTTTGTGTTTTTATTTATTTATTTTTTTTTTTTTTGAGAGAGAGAGACACAGCAGGACAGAGAGAGAGGGAGACACAGACTCTGAAGCAGGCTCCAGGCTCTGAGCTGTCAGCACTGAGCCTGAGGCGGGGCTCAAACTCACCAACTATGAGATCATGACCTGAGCTGAAGTCACGTGCTTAACCAACTGAGCCACCCAGGCACTCACAAGAACTTTAAAAAGGTAACACCATGACAATCAGAACCTGTTATCACCCTAACCATAATCCATGAACTAAACATCTAGTGTTTTCCCCAGTAAAGTGTAAAGCTATGTTCACGGCACCTCCTGTTGACTTTAGGAAGCTCTCCTGGAGCACCTACTTGGAGGCCAACACCACCAGCACTAGCATTTGCTGTAAATGTAGCATTCCTTTCTGCAACCTTGAAATTAATTGAAGCGCTGAATTTACTCCAAGAGGTACTTTATTCAGTCATCGCAGAGCCAATACATAATTTTCCCCCTTAGGTTTACTCCCTACATGAACTTCTCTGATTGTAGCTACTCTGGTTCCCTTAATTCTCGATGAGACTTTCCTCAATCCACACATCTAGCATATTGCCTGCTGTATACCTCACATTTGCTGCAAACCTCACATTCATTGCTACGAATCTTACCCTATTTGAGTTTTACAGAGAGTCACTTGCTTTTTATCAGGTGTTGAGTCAATGAATGTCAATAAATTGACATTCCTGCAATTTATTTTTAAGTAGCAAATCTTAACTGTCCCACACTGTCCAAAGTACCAAAGTTAACCTATAAATCATATACCTTTACTAGAAAGATCTGGCTAGGAATATCTGAATAACAAAATTGAAATTGCTAAATTTCTTTCATTAAATATTTATAATTAACAATCAGATTGCTACCAAATCTGTTTTCAGAATTTCTCAACTACATTCCTGGTATTAGGGAGGCTTTTTAAGCACAACGTCAACAAGTATAGGCTTCAAATCAAATCAACAGAAAACAATCTTTTAAATCATTGAATACTCATTGGGATTTATGCATCAAATTTTAGCAGACATACTTGCTTTTAGATTTTTGGAATGTTATTTTTCTGCACAAACTAACTGCAAAGAATACAACCGATAAAAATATAAGCGACGTGTTTCTTACTTTGCACATGATTTTCCTACAGCAGTTATTAGACTTCTTACCCATAACTACGGGTCCGGTGTAACTATCTGATTTCTCAAACAGCCATCATGGATCCTAGCATGCCCTATTTCATTTAAATGGTTGTTTGCCTGTCTGTGTTTCTGGCTCATATTTACTGTGGCGTTTATCATGAGATATCACTTACTTGTACATATGCCCATTTTTCTAGCTTAATGGTAAGCTCCTTGCAGGTGAGCACCTGACCGAGGGAAGGGATACAAATGAACCCAGGTGTCCCCCATGACCCCAAACCCTTATTTTTCCTCAGTGACCACAAGAGCATCAAGGAAGAGAATACCAATCTTTAATTCTACTCCATCCCTTCAGTATCTCCAGACAAAGGGAGGAGATTTAAAATATCCTCAGACTTCTAGCCCAGTAGCCTTCGTGACGGGGCTAACAGCAGCTCGGATAACGTGTTCATGACAGGTCGCGAAATTAACGCAACGTTATTAGCACTCCAGAACCAGGCCAGGGTACCAAGTAGGGGAACCGAGGCAAATTTATGCAACGGAAGACTGAAGAACTGCAAAGAAGAAACAAAGAACTCTGATGTGAGGCAAAGTGCTGGAGAAACTGAGCAAAACCGGGGTGTGCAGACTGACAAAAAGGAGGATTTGAAATTCTCGACTTGTTCTTAATAACGTGGGACGACAAAGAAAAATGTGCAAGAGGTTTTCAGTGTAACTCATGTGATGACGCTGAGGCTGCCACATTGGCTGGACTGGTTTGTGTCTGTGTCAGCACGGAAATGGGGTGCTTCTCCTTACCTCCAGATGCTCTAAAATATAGGGGGGATTCGTCATGCCAAGCCTCAGCATTGCTCCCTCAGGGATCACTTCAACCAGTTTCCACAGCAGTGTGGGGAGACCGGTGCCAATGTCTCGGCCATAAGCCCCCGTGTCTTCACTGGTCAACCAGATCTCACAGACGCCTTCTGCGAATCAAAGGAGATAATTCACAAATCTGTTACAGAGCTGTTTCCTTCATCATACAGCTGCTCACTCCTTTTAATGCAGTTTTACTCAACACCATTATGCAGGCAGTCTGGGTATTCAACTGCAGAGAAAAAGCAGCTTACCCCGTGGTGGCACCGGGTTATTAAGTTCATTTTCTGAACACCAGAGAGTTACCACAAGGCTGTACATTATCAGTGCGTCCTACGGAGTGATTAACATTCACAGCCAATCAGTTCAACCGTGCTTCCTCCAAAGCACTTTGATCAGGACGAAAGCTACAATCCCCTCACAATGGATACCTATTTTATTGAGCACCGTAAGCCTTGGAACCGAAACAGTCACTCTACAGAATTGGCACTAGCAGGAGTTAACTCACTAATCAGTCTGTGACCAACCCAAAGAAAAATGTCCAGTGTGGTTCAGGTTTAACTCACAAGTTATTAATTATGAGATAACCCATTTCTCCTGCAGTAACTAATTTGTTTTCTTTATTCAATTAAGAATAGAGTGCCTGTATTGCTATGTTCAAAGAAGTTGGTTGCTGTATAAATTAAGTATTTGGGTCGAAAAACCTGTTTACTGACAGCTGGCATCCTATTTTCCATTGATCAGACGTTAGGAGAATGTGGACAATTAATATATGTTTTGTTGTCACTGTTATTTAAGAATCCCAACTTCAAATATTATGGCCTGCAATAACATCCTCCCAAAAATCAAAAAGAAATACTTCTGGATAACCTAGTATTATTTAAAATGAATAAAACAGAGTTAGCAAGAGCCACCCAGGTTTTCAGAACCTTTCTGAAAGCATATTCGATTAAAGGATTAGCCTATTTTAAAAGGCCAAGCGATTCTCACAAAGCTAAGAACAACAGTCAAATAGCCCTGTGAAATTTGTTCATGCTAAAGTGATTTGTTGCTTCAGAACATACCTTAGCACATACACAAGGCCTGCAAAGACTACAGCCTCATGCGAAAATATAATTGTCTAGAAAGAGCCTTCAAATTACAATTTTAAATTGTCTCTAGTTGATGGAAGGGAAGAATTTCAAAAATACGCTTAAATACTCTGAGCCAAGAGCGACAACAAGTGAGACACACGGCTTTTAGGTGAATGTGAACTTACAACCTTATGGAAAAGAGTAAAGATCTTCTCTCTCTTTAACGCATTCCACAGAAATGGACAAATAGACATGAAGTTGAGATCACCAATAACTATTCTTTCCTTTATGGTAAGAGGTAGATTTACTTTCTCAAAAAAAAAAAAAAAAAAACTAGCCAAACCACATAAAAACATACCCACTTTTCCCTATTTGTCTATCTTTCTGAGATGTGCACAACCTCACTCACACCCACACAACACAGAAAAATACAAGAAAAGAAATAAAATTTTAGTTTCCTGAAATTAAAGAATCAATAACTTAGCATAGAGAACAGGAGGTATCAAAAAAAAAAAAAACCAACTCTATTTAAAAAGTTGGAGATGTTTTCAGTATTTGCAAATCAGTAGTGCTATGAATATATGGGTTTTCTTTACCTAAATGTAAATGTGCAGTTCCAGAAATCAATAAACAATTGCTTAGTTTTAATCATTTAATAAAAGGTTTTCTCATCAAAAGAAATAGTCTCAAAAAAATACCTTTTTGTAGTCTGACAGTTTTATAAATATTCTCTGTACATGGAGTCAACACTTTCCTTTTTTTTTTTTTAAGAAGGGGTTGCAATTAGTGGTATCATCTTTATTTTAATATTACATATGCCATCAGACACTGGACTCCTACAACCTTTTTTTTGTTTGTTTTTAATCTTATCATAAAATCCACTCCAGGAAAAGACATGGCTAAGTAACAACATAAACGGATTTTAAAACACTCTGAAAGAGGTTATAAAAACAGGACATTATCCATGATTTTCCAGTTACTGGCACTTGAGCAACACAATATGAATATTTTAAAATGAACAGAATAATTTTAATTTATAATTTTTCCATCCAAATGGTTCCGTGTTACGCCTTATGTAGAGAGAGCGAGTTCCTGGAACAGTGCCTTGCTGTTGCTAGATGAATATAGAAGGGGGAAAATCACTATGAATAGGAATGGAAATAACATCCATGCAGAAAACAGCAGCCAGCTCTTAAAGCCGCATAGGTGGGGACCAATAGCCCCCTGGTGGGCTGAAACTTCAAATTAAATCACATAAAGAGGAAGCAGCTGTAACACTAAATCAGCAACAACAGGAATAATGGTCTTGATGTCTCCAAGATCAAGGCTGCTAAAATGCTCTCTATAATAGGAACCTGGTTTAACACACAATGAGAGAACATGTGCAAAACGGGAGATGCCTGGTCGTTGGGAGGACTGGGTCTTGCCAATTCAATCCAGACATTTGTTGAGAGAAAGTCCTATTTCACAAGGTTACGTTTCAAGAATTCTAATGAGTTCTGATCCTCCAAGTAGGATACAGAAAGTCATTTCCTACTAAAGGTGAAGCGAAATGCAGAATCCCCGTCCTGACGTCCTCTTCTCTGGGCAGTCTTGTGGACTGTCGGGCCAGCTTGCACAGGAGTTCACTAGGGAAAGTGAAGGCGGCTGTCTGTGGTCACTAATGGATACAGGGACACAGACACGCTTCTATCTGCACACTTAATTGGCTATACTTATGGACAGAAGAGCTTGCCTAAACAGCTTCATTCCTTAAGGACTTCAGTTACGAGCTATAGTCGTTTGCACATTCATTTCTTTATTGGTCTATCAAACATTTATTAGGCCCTTCCCTACTATGTGCCTAGCAACCATTCAAGCTCATGACAGAGACGGGTTCATCGGCAAACTTCTGTGATCCAATGCTGGCTATTATCCGGGAGTTGGCGTGGGGACATGAACAGACACTCCTTAACTTCACACACATGCCTATCAGTGGTGGTGGGAGGCGGAGCGGGTGGGGTACCGAAGAACACAGCCTCGGAAACCAGAATGAGAGGCGCACTGGGCTGGCTCAAAGTGAAGATGATGTCAGCCCCAATGAGATGGGCCCAGTCTGCACTGTAACAGGGACTTTGATGAATACGTGTCAGGAAAACAAACACACAAAAATAAAAAAGAGACAGAAGCAGGAAGAACTGAGATAAGAGAAGTGAATGCCCAGTAAAAACTCCCGGGCCTGTAAAAACAAACACACACAAAGAAAGAAAGTGGTAGGTGGAGAAGTGGGAGACAGGAATTAGCTTTTTAGAAGCATCGAGGAGAAACTTCTTTTTTTCCTAAAACTGCTCATCTATCTTGAATTTCGTTTGTTTTCCTTAAATTATTCATTCTGTCTTTTCTAATGAACGTTAGGTTCTTCAGATTATCTACCATCCTTTTGTGGTGGTTAATGCGGGGGGAAAAAAAGAGCAAAAACCAGGAAGAAATGAAATACATCTTACCAGGGAAAATCCTTTAAAAAGTTAGGTTATTAAAACCCGTTATCATTTTACCCAAGTAATTCTCAAACAGTCTATAGTTGAAACACACAGTGTTCCCCGCCTTCGTCCCAGCCCCCGTCACAAAATTGAGAGCCACCACCACAGCTGGATTTTGATCTCTGCTCCGCAGTAATGTGAGACGGCAGAGGACAGAAAACAGAGAAGACATAAAAGGTTAACGATACAAGAAAGATAATATCCTCAATAAAAGAGTCTCACAAAGAAAATCCTTTTTGAAAAATCAAACTTTGCCAAAACTCAATTTCAAAACATCAGCACTCATTGTAACTTGTCTGATGTACGAGCTCCACTGTAAGAAATGAAAATATGAGTGAAGACGGAGTTCATCTGATTGGAGAAGTGATTTTTTTTTTTTCCTCCAGTGGCTCTTGCTTTATCATTGGGGAAATTTTCTACCATCCTAAGGTGTTTCATTTATTCCACTGGGAGGAGAGTCTCAAAAAGTAAGGATTACAGAAACAGGAAACTGTAAACAATGATTAATAGGGTCGAAAGTTAAAGAGCAACAGACAGCAAGACATGACACAAAATTTAAAAAAAAGTCACCTCAGAATGTGCTCCATGTTTCTTCCTCAGAAACACGTGCCCTCCCGTCTTGTCCCGACATTACTAGCCTTGCCTTTTTCCTCCTCCTCTCAATTCCTCCCCCTACTCCATCTCCATCTTCAAAGGCCAATGTGGACTAGGAATTAAACATACATTATTTTGTATTTATTTAATATGTACTCAATTCTCTGCTCTTAATTCCTGAGGCTCTCTTTTAAGGGTGACAGGGCATATTAATTAGAATTTTATGGGTTCTTTCTTCTTCAAGAAAACCTTAGAAAATTCAAAAAATAAATATGACCCTCTGTTTAAGCATTTGAAAGGATCATGGAAATTTCTTCAAAGGTGATGTTTCAAAGTAAAAATATATACAGGCAGCCTCCTACATAGTTAATCTATTCACTTAATAGTGAATTAGATACTATAACTTGTTTGGTCCCTTGGACGCTCAAGGGTTTTGGGTTTCCTTTTCAATTAAAAAGAAAAAACAAAATAACAAGATTATTAAAGACAGCACTATAACAGGGCCAACCATGGCTATCTTTTACATAACAATGATAAATCACCATTAAAGATCCAATTAATAGGCCACCATAAAAGACAAATATTAACTATCTAATTCAACTGTATCACTGTTTATACTACTTTTGCAAACTTAAAGTTATCAGTGTATTGAGGTGTTTTTGTTAATTTTTTATTTTGAACAAAGTTACATTTACAGAAAAGTTTTAAGAGTAGTAGTACATCAAATACCTGCACTGCCTTCACTCAGACTCAGGAATCTGTTGCCACAACTGAGAGCTCACTCTCTCTCTCGACATGGACAAACATCCATGGTCTCCCTCCCCGCCACCCCTGCCGAGAATTAGTTGTAGACATCACGGCATATCTAAATATGTGAGCATGTATCTTCTAAGACCAAGAACATTCTCCTTCATAATCACAATACAATCACTGCGCTTGGCCAACCTAACATTGGACAACTCTCACTGTAACAGAACTGAATTACTTGTAATTCTTTGTGCAAGTCCTGCAGCTCAGGCCTCTGTGCTTTAGCATAGGCTGTTCCCTCTGTCTAAAATGTCTTCCAGTCTTCTTTGCATAAAGAATACAATCTTATGGGAAATTTTCTTGACCACCCAGACTAATTTAGATGTTCCTCTCCTGTGTTCCCAAGCATCTTGTGCAAATTTTTGTATCACAATGCATTATAATTGATTTGTTGGTTTCCCCGACAGGATGTAAGCACCTCCAGGAAGAGGTGCAAAAACCTTACTAATACATATATGCCTAGAACCTACGACAGTGCATAGCACATAGGAAGCACTCAATAAATTTTGGTTCCATATACATACGTAGACTCATACACATATATGAATATACATGTATACACACACATAGAGTGTGTGCAAAGGAGTATAGTAAGTTCTGTATCAGGCATTAAGGAAATGCCAAATTAAATTTTCTTCAGACAATACAGAAATGCAGCTTGAATGCAGCCAAGTAGGCTGCATGGTCTCTAAACTTCACATAAGATTAGTAGTCTTGCTTAAAGAGCCCTATTATCAGGGCACCTGGGTGGCTTAGTCGGTTAAGCTTCCAACTCTTGATTTCTGCTCAGGTCATGATCTCATGGTTCATGAGATAGAGCCCCATGTCAGGCTCTGCGCTGACCATGCAGAGCCTGACTGGAACTCTCACTCACCCTCTCTCTCTGCCCCTCCCCTGCTCATGCACACACACACGAGCTCTCTTTCTCTCTCTCTCAAAATAAATAAATAAGCATTTTTTAAAAGTTCCCTATAATCCTATAGTGATAGCTGGACAGAACAACAAGTGAATACAAACTATTTTCTTTTACTTAAAAGTGAGACTTTCCACTTATAGGTAAGTTCAGATAGATCGATTATCCATGAAACAATTAAACTTCAAAATTATCTTTTTTATTGCTTTAATAATAAGAGCTAACAGTATTTCAGAGCATCCTGACCTCTGTGATTACAGTGCTACAAAGAAAAGAAGTTGTTGACACAAATTGATAATGTTGTTGCTACACAAAAACACCCTACTTAATTTATTTATTTTGAAAGGTCACCATCATAGAGAACTCTGTTTATTTTCATACTTCTACAAGAATCTGGAAATAACGGAAAGCTAAAAACAAACTGAACACCACAAAAGGATGACACATCTGAAAACAAGGCATCTGACTCCCCAGGCTCCAAAATTGGCAATAAGCCTCAATGAGGCAGATTAAGTTTATCCTGTTAATATCACAGTGTGTTTTTTTTTCCATATATGGGCTTCTCTAATACCCGTGGAGAGAATACAGACCACAGTATCTATGGATGGGCTCTCTGATATTTTAGCAGGAGATGCAAGGAGATAATTATATTGTCTCTAAAAAAAAAAAAAAAAAAATCACAACAGGCTCAACTCCCAGCAGTACAAACATTGCAAACACAGAAGGAAGTAGGAAGAAGAGAAAAAGAAAATAACTAGATGCCTACAACACAGAATCTTGTTCATAGAAAAGATTAATATCAGGTGGTCATGGTGGTAGATAGAAATCTACCTAGACTCCAAGACTAAGTTAACGAGTTACAGAATAGTTTAGAGCATAAAGGAAACAAGAAGCAAAGCACTTTGTGTTTTTTGGGTCAGTGAACTCAATTACAGAATGAAAGACAAACAGAACTTAAATTGTAAAGGGACAGAATCTTTATGACTGTTTTAGGGTCCTAAAGGTCCTTCTTAAAAGTGAACTCCACCAAATCTACAAATAGGACCTGAAATTCTGTAGTTACAATCAGGGAAATTTGACTTTGAAGATGCAACTCATAAATTAATAATTTCAAGTATTTAAACAGCATATATAGGTTTCTATTTTCCATCACATTCTTATAATCAGTTTGAAGATGCATCAGGTGTACAGTTTAGGTCCTAATACAAATAAAACACCATTCATTCATTCCCCCTCCCCCTCGCCATCCCCCTTCTCCTTCTTCTTCTAGCAAGTATTTGTTGAGTATTATTATGTGCCAGACACTGTTCTAGATCGTAAAACAAGGTCTCGGACCTCACAAAATATATGCAAGTGAGATATAATAAACTAAAAGATGAATAATACACTGTCAAGTACAAATAAGTGCTATAACATGTTTGAAAGCAGGATAAAGAATGAGTAATAAAGCGGTTGGGACAGGACACTGCTATTTTTGACAGGGAATAGTTGAGGAAGACTCAAGAGGATATGAAACCTGAATGAGCCAAGGTAGTAAGTAAGACACGTGCATCAGCCTTCTGGAGGAAGAGCACTTGAGGCAGAGAAATTAGAGGATATAATATCAGCATGTTTACAGTTCCCAACGAACCACAAAGGGGTTAGTGTGGTTGGTTGGGATGGAGTGGTAGCAGAGTGAGGTGTTTGCGGTGAAAAAGAATTATAAAATGGGAGCCAGTGGTGACATAAGTTGTTGCAAGAGGTTCAAGCTCACAGAGCAGAGTTAAGGGAACAAAAATTACATGTTGAAAACCTATTCACTGTCATATGCGATGAATATGCAATATGTATATTATACTTGCTAGTGAGAGCTCTCCATAACTCTGTGTTTTAAGATATTCTCATGTTTAAGCTCATGAATATTCAGTGCCACTTCAGAATTCTCAAATCACTATATTTGGTATATAAGAAGAAACAGGAAAAGGAGTAACAGATAATGTCAATGTCCAGTCTGTCTAAAAGAAATTACTTTTTTTTGGAGGGAGAATTTATTACAATAGACTAAAATGCATGAAATCAGACTCACAAATTTAAATAGAAACAAGAAAAAGGAATGAGACCATACCCCACTTTTGCTTCTTAGTTGGTAGCACCTACATGGAAAGGAAGTGGTGTCGGTATCTTATCTCTTCTCCTGTTTCTTCTCCCTTCGAGCCTAAGTATCACAAAGGAGCCCCACTGCTCACTCTGCATCACTTACACTGATGTCCAACAAACCAACGTCTGCCACAAACTCAAGCAGTATTCTGAGTTTTAATCACCGCTACAATCTTAGAAGGAAGGACAAATAAAAATAACTAAGATAAAATCTCTTACGAGGCAGAAAAAGGAGGAATTCATTTTTCCTTAATTAAAGAAAAAAATAGGCTCACCTTCAAGAATCTACTACCCACACACCAAGTAACTATAGTGATACATAGCATAATTAAGATCAGTTTGGCTCTTTTTAGCTACTATAATTGGCAGCTGGGTTAGTTAAAATATTCTTGTAAGTATTTTAAGTGTGCCCTTTCCAGGTCTGATGTCTTTGAAATCGGGTATTATTTTTTTTTCTGGTGAAGAAAAAGGTAAAAAAAAAAAAAAAAAGGTGTGTGGGGCGGGTGGTGGTGGTGAGCAATGTTTCTACATAATGAAAGAGTAAGGTGCAACTCTATGACAAAAAAGTATTTAAAAGTTTGAAAGTTTTAAAAAAGATGTAATGATCAGCTACCTCTTCAATTTGAAATTTTGAAAAAGAAAGCACTACAAACACTTGCAGGTGGTAAGTGTGATTTTAGTATTTATTACAATAAATATGTATACCAATACCACTTCTCTAAGTTGACCAAGCTATGCTAATCGAAATTATATCTACCAATAGGTGTTTCCGTGGAGGAATGTATAATATCCAGCATAAACTGTGGACTCTGGTTGTACTGACGACAACACAAAATTTTAATTAAAAGGAAATACAGGGGCGCCTGGGTGGCTCACTTAGTTAAGCGACCAACTTTGGCTCAGGTCATGATCTCATGGTTTCTGGGTTTGAACCCCGCATCAGGTTCTGTGCTGACAGCTCAGAATCTGGAGCCTGCTTCCGATTCTGTCTCCGTCTCTCTCTCTCTCTCTCTCTCTCTCTCTCTCTGCCCCTCCTCCACTCACTCTCTCTCTCTCTCTCTCAAAAATAAATGAATATTTAAAAAAAAATTTAAAGGAAATACAGTGAGGCCTTCCATTTCTATACATGAAGGGTTATCTGTTAAAGGAATTGCCTCAATGCTATAAAGAACCAGAAAACCTGACAAAATGTACGGAACAAAAATCATCAGACAAGTAACAACAGGCAGTTCAGGACTGCGATTTCTTTTTTAATCTATTTTTTTTTTTTATAGTTTATTGTCAAGTTGGTTACCCGGACTGCGATTTTTGAGAGGAGCAAACAAGGTGAGCCCTATGGCTACCCATCTTACTTCCTGGAGGCATTTTCTAGTCCATAGCACAGAAAAGGGGAGAGCGAACAGAGCCCAGTGATCTTGTTGAGTGGAGAAGAGAGAGTTTGAATCTCAGAAAGCTACGGTACAGGTTAAATATTACGGAGGAGAGAGTTGCACAGACACGGAGCTCCAAAGATTGGCAGAGGGCTCCCCTTGAGGTTCTGGAAAGGAAACTAAATGCCAAGGCTGGGGAAAGAACCACAGGAAAGCCATAAGCCAAACAAGTCCTAAAAGTCATGTAGGACCAAGAATGGTTTGTGTTCCTAGAAGCCAAAGAGGATTTTAGAATACACAGAAGATTTTAAAACACAGAGAATCCTTAGGAGGCTATTTGCTTTAATGGTCAAGGAAAATTTGCATTAAACTAGAAGCTGTTCTAGACCTATACTAGCAGACCTTAAAAGAAAGCCTCAAAAGGTCAAAGTAATTTGTAATAACTTAACTCTATGAAAGAACAAGTCCAAAATTCTTTAAAGGAAAATAATAAAATCCAATGTTCAACAATACAAAACTCAAAATGCCTACCATCCAAACAAAAATGATCAGGCATTCAGGTAGGAAAGGAAATACTATGTTTATAATCAGGAGAAACAACAGTCAATAGAACAGAGTCATAAAAGACAGAGAGGATGAAATGAGCAGACAAGGACATTAAAACACCTATTGTAAATGTGGTCCATGTGCTCATAAATTGTGAATATGATGAGAAAAAAACAAACGATATTAGAAAATCACCCTATTGAAACTTCTGAAGATGAAGTTGAAGACCTAGTGACATAAAATATGCAAAATGAAGAGAGAAAGAGCTGAGCATCAGAGTGGAGAGACCAGAATACAACCAAACCAAATATCACATGCATAATTAAATGCCCTGAAATAATGGCTGAATTATTTCCAAATTTGAAGGTTGACTGTGATAAGTTAAATGTGTATATTTGAACCCTTGAGCAACCCACAAGCAATCAGTCAAACAGAGGTGTAGCTTAAAAGGCATTCGTGGAGAGAAAATGGAATCACATAATACTCAATACAGAAGAAGACAGGAAAGGAAGAAGAAAAAATGATAGGGATGATAATGAACTATTGATGAAATTATCAGAAAGATACACACAGGAGGGGGGCTTCAATAGTCCCTTTAATTCTTTATTTAAAAAAAAAAGGTCTGAACTGAATATGATAAAATGTTAAAATTTGACACAGCTAGTTTTTTTTTAATTATGTTAATTTCTAACTAATGGTGATAGTTTCGTACATTCTGGAAATTTTTTATAATTTAAAATGTGAATGACAAGTAATAGTCCCTGTGATTAAATAAATGTTACTAAAGTCCATCTTTTTCTGCATTGTAAAACACTTGAAAGAAGCTAAATCAACCAATGAAGTCAGTGCATCTTAATTTAAGTGGTTCTATGAGCATAATCAAGTGCAATGACCTTTATTAAATTCTGCTATGTGAGGCTAATCTAGACAGCTAATATTCAGCATTTAAAAACAGAATGTTAACTCTCCTCTAGCCTAAGGGGAAAATGTGAATGGCATTTAAAAATACTACCTCACAGGGGGTAAAAAAATGATAATTTCTTACCATCAGTAATTCCACTTTTCAAAGAAAGATAAAATATAGTTGTCTGGTGACACTGATGACAACAGCAAACCAACAGCTCCCTTGACCTCATCCTTTTCCTGCTCCAATTCCAACTCAGGGCTCTCTAATTTGTACCCAGATATGATGTAAGACTTTAATTATGCTATACTGGAGAGTAGATGAAGGTCACTTTTCTCTCTTGTCATGGTCTATCAACTGGCCACTCACCATGGTTCACTGAAACCAGATTCCATCACATCTTTTTTTGTTTGGGGTACTATGCCTAACATAATGCATATTAGGGTAATTAATCAATGTATTTGAATAACAAACACAAAAGATAATTGTAAAAATCACAATTGTCTAGTTAGAAAGTGCAAGACTTAATACACTTTGTTTTATAAACAAAGACTCTTAAATTCAGAGAGATTAAGAGGACTTGCCCAAAGTTATACAATAACCAGCAGGAGAGCAGGGATAAGAATTAATCTCTTAACTTCCAAGGAATGAACTCGAACATACACTTTTTATGCCAATTCAGTGACTCAGAGGCAACACCTATGCAACTTTGACTATAATTATGGCAACATGACAAGTACCAACTAAAACCTCAAAAGAAAGAAAGCTTTAGCAGCATTAGAAATAAGAAATGACTGAAGAAAACCAAAACAATGCATAAATAACATATGAAAGGCATTAAGACTCTAAGCCTGTACTATCCAACATGATAGCCAACAGCTATATGTGGCTATTGGACATTTAAGATATAATTAGTCCAGACTGACATGTGCTGCAAATGTACAAATTCTCTTAGCATGGAAAAGAACTGTAAATATGAATAATTTTTATATTGACTGTAAGATGAAGTGACTGCATTGGATATACTGGGTTAATTAAAATGTCTTCTGAAATAAATTTAACCTGTATCTTTTTACTTTTCTCAACATGGCTACTAGAAAGTTTTAAATTATATACATGGCACACATTATATTTTGATAGGACAGCACTGCTATATAGACTATCAGAACGGTCTACAATGAAGAACTGAAAGAATTAATATGAACTTTAATTTATTAATAAATTTTACCTTTTCAAAAAATTAAACTTTCTCCTAAATGACCAAGAAAAACTAAAAACTCTTCAGTTAAATAACATGATCGATAGAAGACACTATACCGTATATATTTTATACCTCATTTACTTATGCTTGTTTTTATTTACTTGTGTTGCTGTATTTTATGAAAACTGCAAAATAGTAAAGCAAATAAATAAAAATGCCATTAGGAAACCTCAATTCTACAATAATTTTCTGTATTATGTGGAGGTCATCTTTGACTTGCACATTTTATATAGTTCACAATATTCAAAATTTACCAAGATCATCACTTTATTTAGAACTATACTTAAAAGTTCTTTGAACCCTTCCTTAACTTCCACCACTAAAATATATGTTCAGTAATGTAGTTTTTACTGAAAATAGCATTCCCAAGCATTAAACATTCAAAGATCTACAAATGGCCTCCAATTGTAAACCAATATTTATCTCATAACTTTAAAATAAGGAAATAAAGAAAACAGGTAAGATATGAGACTCGTCTGTTAACCAGCACATGAGCTGAATAGGAAACTTCTAAAAAGCTCCTAATTTCCAAGTCTGATTTACATAACTTTTCTTCTCTGAGAAAAAATGAAATATCATCAACCAAGGACTCACTCTAATTTAATAAAAACTAACATTTATGATCCCCTGGCAGCTCTCCATGAAACCATTACAAGGAAACTATCCACCTTTCCCTCCATTCCTGCAAGCAACATATTACTGTCATATTTTCTAACTATGGAGAAATGAGTTAAAAAGAAAACAGAGTACTTGTGGTAATTGCACTGGCCCCAACTCAGCCCATTACAGCAAAATTATTGCTATTTTTCTAAGTATATTGGTTACATTTTTTAAATGCTTCAACTTACCTGTACTAAGTCTGAGAATCTCTTCCAGGAAACACCATTTTGATATTTCCAACTTGAGTTCACTTAAATATTCTACAAAACCTTCATGAAAAAAATGTTTATTCTGTAATCAGAAGTTCCCTCATTCTTTTATGTTATTTCATGTGACTTCAGCTGGTTATGGATGAAGGTGAGGTCCCAGAGAGGGTCTCCTCATAGTTTGTTTTAAAGATGTCCGCCAATCTCCATGCAGAGGAAGTTACTCGGTGAATATAGCAGGAGGGTGGAGCAGGCAAAATGAAAAAGTGAAGAGAAGTATTTCTTTCTAATTTACTATATAATTTATTTATAATTAATGTTTATTGTATACTGTCTCTCCACCTCCCCCCCAACTGGAATGAAAGCTAAATAAAACTGAGATTTTCATCTGTTTTGCTCACTGACGTACCTCCTGTAGCAGGTGTCTGAGACACTGCCCAATGGCCAATGTGGGACAATCTGAGTAATAATATAAATAATAATAGTAATGGAATTTGAAGCAAAGAATAAAATAAATATCCATGAGTCCATACTTACATAAATAAATAAATGAAAAAGCACATATCTTCCTGATAATATAATTGAAATTACTAAATGTAGGAGGAAAGATAGAAAAATCTCCTGTGGCAAATACCACAGTAATAATTGTTGGAGATAAGAATCATCAATGCATGTTCAAGATGGTAGGCAAGAATTGAAGAGAAATAAGGTATTGCATAGGCTTGAAGTTTATCTTCCATAAGCTACTTATTGAAAAAAATAATAACTTCACAGGGGAGAAACTTGGCAGACACCATCTTAACTAAGTGATAAAAATTAAAACCATCTGTAATGAGACATCTCAACATCATGTACCTCGAGGACCTGAAAACTGCCCAACGTCTCTTCAGTGGTATTCTTGCCAAAAATACATATTCTAAATTTAATCATGCAAAAGCATCACACAAACCCAACTTGAGAGAGGTTCTACAAGATAAATGGCCAATACATAACCTTCAAAAATATCAATGTTCTGAAAGATGAAGGACAAGGTACTGTTCCATATTGGAGTTTAAGAGACTAGAGAGACAGAGTAACCATATGACAGTGGGCTGGATGCTGGACCAGAAAAGGGACTTCAGTGGGACAATGGATAACGTTCGAATAGTGTCAGCAGATTACACAGTAGTACTATATCAATGCTAGTTTTCTGGTATTGATCACTGTACTAGGGTCATGTCAGATATTAACATATGAGCAAGGCAGATGAAGGCTAAGTGCAAATTCTGTACTAGTTTTGCAACATTATTGTGAGTCTGGATGTATTTTGAAGTAAGACTTAATAAGGAAGAACATCAAAGCAGGGTATTGGTTACCAGAAGAAGAGACTGCATATGTTAAACCTTAGCTTACCAACTTTACTGCAGACTCTTCAGGTAAACGTTAAGTAGGTCAAGCCCGACTCAGTCTTTGTCAAACCCAAATCAAGAGTCTATTTCCCTCACCATTGAGTGAAGCTTCTTAATTTAAGGTAGCTAATGTCAGAATGCTTTTTAAAATGATCACTTTATTTAAAAATACATCAAATAAACACCTTCTTCTTCAAATAAAAAGTTTCACACACTACATAAAAAAAAGGTATTTGCAATTAGAAATGAAAAAAGACCACCTTCTATAAAGGTTATGGGGCTGCTATGCCATCACCAAGTAGTACTTACTAAGTAGTCCCCACACATAAACAAAATTGATGCCACAGCTATGGAAGATAATTATAGGAGATAAATATAAAGAAAATTTTTAAGTTAAATATTTACAAAATAGGCAAGTATAAATGTAAGGAATTGATCAGGAAGATTTGAAAATGGGAATGTCAGCACGCAATGGCAAAGAATATTCTATACTTTTTTGAGGTTTTAAACTTAGACATAACAAAGATAAAATATATTACATCTATATTTATTGTTATACACATGCATTAACACACAAAAGAAATTATGGGATGAGATACAGCAGTGTAAAGGAATCAAAAGACATTTATATCTGAAAAAGAATCAAATCGCTGGCAGGCTGCCAACACGCTCTTCCACATACGGGGGCAGGAAGCAGGCTGTGTGTGCGGGTTGAACAGTCTAGATCTGAACACCACGCAGGACAGCCTGAATGGGTGGAGGGATGATGTGCCAAGAAAGATGGGGAAGAGTGTCTGGGTCCCTATCAAATATATAATTTAGTCTTAGAAAACTGTATGTCTCAGAACAGTTATCACTCAGAGAAGAGCAAAATTAAAGAATATTCCTCACGGATTACAAGACTATTAGAAGTCATTAGCAACAATGAAAAAAGATGTTACACAGCTAATCTAATAAAAAGTATACATAGGGGTGTCTGGGTGGCTCCGTTGGTTAAGAGCCCCAGAGTTGATTTTGGCTCAGGTCATGATCTCATGGTTCGTGAGAAGGACCCCTGCTTGGGATCTGTCTCCCTCTCTCTCTGTCCTTCCCCTGTGAGTGTGCTCTCTCGCAGGATAAACTTTCTTTTTAAGTATGTATAAAAAGTGAATTAAACATACTTTTTTAATTACAGCAACTTATAATATGCTTTAAAGATCTATCCAAGTAGAGAATGAGAAAGGGAAGTTCACAAATGAAAATAATCTGCAGAAAATGATCTTGGATTCCCTCTTGGTCAACATGTTATTTGTTAACATGTTACTCATATTAATTCCACAAATATTAAGCGGGCAACATGTGCCAGGCACCATGCCTGAGCAGAAAGATAAGGCCCATAAACCCAAGCTGACAGAGGTTCTATAAGATAAATGGCCAGTACATACCCTTCAAAAATATCAATGTTACTTGATTATTTAGTCTTGCATCCCAAAAGCACACTGTCTAGAGTCATGTAGCAACAGAGGCAACTTATATTAAAAAAAAAAAAAAAAAGGTTGTGTATATTAAAAAAAAAAACAAGGTTGGGGCACTTGGTGGCTCAGTTGGTTAAGCATCCGACTTCGGTTCAGGTCACGGTCTCATGGTTCATGGGTTCGAGCCCCACGTCGGGCCCTGTGCTGACAGCTCGGAGCCAGGAGCCTGCTTCGGATTCTGTGTCTCCCTCTCTCTCTCCCCCTTCCCCGCTTGCATTCTTTCTCTCTCTTTTTTATTGTTAATAAACATTAAAAAAACAACAAAACAAAAAACAAGCTTTGACTGGGTATCTATATCTGAAATTCTGCTCCCACCAAGACATGAAATGCCCTCCAGGCCCAATTCCAGAAATGGCCTGTCACACCCACTGTGATGTGCCAAGCAGGTATAGTCCTATCTTGTCCACAGTGCTCTCCCATACACACTCTCCCACCCCCAGAGCTATTCATTTATTTATTTTACCGAAGTCATTTCAAATATTCTATTTTAAATCCACTTTTGATCCTTCGTCTTTTCAAACTACTGTGATTAGTACTATAGTCCATATAATGCTCTGAACATTACTGGTATTCAGTAAATAACAAACCAGCCTTACTATTAAAAAAATAAATTAAAAATGGAACAATGAACCTAGATTGTAGAAATCATTACTGACCACAGAATTGCTGTGACACTAAAAGCTATTTTACTATAAAAGGCCCTCAAATTATAAAATATGCAAATTACCTTTATGCAAGAGATGTACCAAATATTCTAAGACTCAGAGTGCTTAAATATATTCACCCAACTGGGATGATTTCAGATTAAAGAAAATAAGGACTGTGTAATTATATACACTTACCTTGACAAATAGAAAGCAATCTGTGATTAGAACATAGCAATTAGTTACAAAATGCTTCACATGGATTTAATTACCCATCAGTCTACATGTAGCTTAATTACTTTTATCTCATTGCATCAGTAAAAGATTTCTGCCTGAGGCAACTGCCAGTCATGTATTTATAAGGCTTCTAGACTTTACAGTGAATACATTATAACATTCAAGCGAATGTGCTAAAGTTACAGTTACAGAAGCATTCTTAATTTTGAACGAGTTTTAGTTCATAAATATCTCATCACTTTCTGAGAGTCAACTAACATCAAGCACTGGTTCACATTGACAGTGTCATCTTTTGGCTAAACAACGTCGTTGACATAAACATCACCTCTGTTTATTCTAATCCTGTAAGATTCAGAAGGAAAGACCAAACAAGCATCTTACTGCCCCAAAGCAAATGGTACTGTATTCTCTTGGGTAAAGTAGACACTTAAATTCAGAAAGATGACCCTCCTTCAGGACAGAGGAAGGAAGTCCTTTCATTCACTGCAACTCTGCTGATTTTATATTGGAAAGATGGTGGCTTCATGGGATGGATTTTTTGTGACTCAAAGTGGGAAATGTGGTCTTCCATTGGTCTGTCCTTAGGAAGACGTATGTAGTTTTGAATTCAGCCAACCAAGTTTTGATTCCTAGTTCCTCTGACTCAATGTCTTGGGGCAAGTTGACTTGAGGATAAATAATAATCATTTTGCATAATTTCACATAATTATTAAGTTCAATAATAATTTAAATTCAGCAGCACAAAAAATATCTAGTAGAGGGTCTGGCTCACAGAAAGTGTATAATAAAAGTTAACACCGTTGGCTTGGTTCCCCCACGAGGAGCTTGTGTAGATTATAAGAATTCATCTGAAGATGGCGTCTCTTTGGAACTAGGTAGAAACACTCTCCCATCATTTTGAGGGCAACATTTTTAGTGTTGGTTGGGAAATTAGACTCTCTATGAAGTGAGAGTGGTCGAGACTGGAATTTGGAGTTAGCGGAATCTAGTCTAAGCCTGCTTACAGCCATTGAAAAAACTCCCTTTTGTTAAGGATGGAAGGTCTTTGGGCCACACTCAATTTACAGAGATCTATGGAAGCTTTCTTTAGGGACTACAAGGTATCAGGATCCCTCTGTAATTTTTTTTTTACCCCAACTAGAATTTCTTCTGCTTCTGCTTAAATACAAACAAAATTGACAAGAAATTAGGTCTCAAGTGCTACTGTGTTTAAGAATCACCCAAAGCATGTTAAAAATTCAAGGGACAAGGGTCGGCAAGATTCTAATGAAGTAGGTCTGACATGTCTGAGACCATGCGCCTTGGCGGTCCTGATAACCACACTTAGAGAAATGCTAGGTTAAGGGTCCTGAAAGTGTACAGCAACAACTTAAATACATTCAGTTACAAAATCCTAAAAAAGAGTTTTAAAAAGATTTCACACTTTTACAAGACTTTTAAAACTCCCTCCTTGAATTAACACTCACACTATGATTTAATATTTCCTGATTATTAATCCCCAAGAGGAATACAGCCTCCAGAGCAAAATGGTCTGTGTGTCGCCGTGGTGTACAGAAAGACACACAGAGCTGGGAGAGGAAGGGACACAAGGGGACACAATGACAGAGATGCTATGGTTAAGTGTGGGTCACTAGGGCACAAAGAACTCAGTATGTGAGATGCATATTCAAGACGTGGAAATAATCTATACTACCAAATCAACCCCCTGAAGACTGTGTAAATTTGTGCTCCTTCATTTGTGAACTTCAAAATAAGCTGTACACGGCAGCTGGGCAAAAAACATCTGGAGGTCCCTTCGCGTGAGGGAATGTGTTGTGTTCACCTAGATGCCTCCAAGGTCTTTGCACAATGGCTGCCGCACGTAGTACGTACTAAACTAATATTTGCTAAGGAAAGGCAAGCAACCATGGGTAAGAAAGGATGGAAATATTTCAAACATGTAACTTTCTAGGCAAGAGCAAATTTTAACACAAAAATGTTCACCTATTTCTGTGGGTAGGAAATCATTTTCTAGAAAGTGTTCTAAAGATGATCAGATGTCACCAAAAAAAAAAAAAAATGCAACCACATCTTTTAAAGAAGAACTTAATTGCACTTAACCCTCTCTAGGTAGCTGGCCCAAGGAATTCTCACCCAGCAATGATAGAACAGCTTTGTTTGGAAACAGCTCGAACCAGGTCCACCAGCCAGTGACCATGAGCACATTAATATCTCCTATGTCTTGTCTGTGAAATGGGCATAGTGACTTGGGATAGTTACAAATCAACGACAGAGTTTCCAGGAAAAATTTCCAGTGGCATAGGACCTGAGACCTGGGTCAAGACCAATGATCATATACAGTTTCTCCTCTAAGCTGAAGTGACTCCAAAAGGGGTTGTACCTAGAAAAACACTACAAATATCTCAATGAATGTATGTCCCTGTTTATCATTATAGCACAGAGGGTCATGTTAGAGTAAGCTTTAGAGCCGACCTGTAGAATTCTGACTCTACCGTGTACTTAGCTAGGTAGCCTTGGGTAAGTTAACTAAATGTTTCTGAGCTTAGATTTCCTCAGCTGTGAGATGAAGAAAATTATACTCACACCTCACGGGGTCGATGTCAAGATTAAATGAGAAAGCCCACACAAAACAATTCCCATTCACCAGGCTCAGGGTAAACTACAACGCTGGCAATTGTTATTACTATGTAAGATATCAAAGTCTTAAAGAGGGGATGTGGACCCAGCCCAGGTCTCAACATGGGTTCTGTTTGCTGGACCAGGGACCATCGCCTTTGGAAACTGGAAATGACAATATGTTTACTAAGGCATTTGAGTTACTCTGGAATTTTCATTTGGAGCAGAAAACTACTTCTCTGACAGTAAAGTTACAATAAAAAGGATAATTGTGGCATAGCCTGTTCAGACCTATATGCAGAAATTGCCCCATTTGCAAATGGGAACTACTCAAGCACAGAAATAGAGCTTGATACAGGGCTTTAAAAACAATAAAGTTAATTAAAAGAAAAAAAATACTTTTTATAGAGTTCAAAAACAAGTTAATTTTTCTCAAATTCACATTTATAGTGTTAACAGTCATGGAGTTAAAAAAGCAATGAAATAAATGCTTAAAACCACTTCAACTGACTTCTAAACAGCTTTCATTAGTTTGGTTTGAGTCTGCTTTTTAACTCATTAAGCGTTTTTAAAATTAGATTTGTTGTTTTAATGCGGCTTTTCTCGGCACTTTTTGTCAAGAGAAAAGTCCAGAAATCACTTACACTTTTGACTCAGAAAATCCAAATCAACTTGATATAGAAATTTTCTTCTAAGCCAACTTTAAGAAAATTCAAAGGAAATAGAAAATACAACTTCGGAATAGTTAAACAAGTACTAAAATCATAAACCAGGAGCTGACACCCTTCAAAAAAAATCTGTCAAATCTGAGCCTTGTCTCCTTGTATTCTGGAGTTCTAAAGAGCAGACATGGACACGAGTTGGTCCCTGGATGATGTGATGCAAGGGGTCTTCAACAGCCTGTCCGCCAGTGGGGGAGAATACACCTGCTACTGACTGCTGAGGTGGACAGGGGCACATCCTCAGGGCTGCTGTCCACCGGCAAAAAGTAAAAGTGAAAATAATAAATCGGCCCATGCCATGCCTGCTATAAAAATAAGCAAAAAAAAAAAATCCCCACAAAAACTCTACTTTGACGATTAACGGAAATAAATAAAAAGCAAAAAAAAAAAAAACCCACTGTCACTAATATCAAAATACAAAAAGATTATTAAAAAATTAAGTGGCATCTGGGTGGCTCAGTCAGTTAAGTGGTGATTCTTGATCTGGACTCAGGTTATGATCTCATGGTTCATGAACCCCGTGTAGGATTCTGTGCTGACAGCCTGGAGCCTGCGTGGGGCTCTTCTCTCTCCCCCACTCTCTGCCCCTCCCCCAGCTGCACATTCTGGGCTCTCTTTCTCAAAATAAATAAATAAACTTAAAAAAAAAAAAGAGTAAACAAGATTAAGATTAAAAGGAAACATCCGGGGCGCCTGGGTGGCTCAGTTGGTTGAGCGTCCAATTTCGGCTCAGGTCATGATCTCACGGTTCATGAGTTCGAGCTCTGTGTCGGGTTCTGTGCCCGACAGCTCAGAGCTTGGAACCTGCTTCAGATTCTGTGCCTCCCTCTCTCTCTCTCTGCCCCTCCCCTGTTCACGCTGTCTCTCAAAAATAAATAAAATGTAAAAAAATAAAAATAAAAAATATAAGGAAACATCTGATCTGCCATCATTCCCTTCCTCATGAATAACCACCCTTGGTAGAAAATCGCTGCCTTCTTGACTAGATCTCAATTTTCCTACTTCTGCTCTTGCTGGGACCATCTCTGCTCCTCTGCATCTCCTTTGCATTTTTCCTTATATTATACTGCACTGGAGACTATTTTACTTTCCTGAAGGCCAGTCTTTATTACCAGGAAGAACGGGGTGCTTTTATGTGCCCCATCCCCAAAGAAAACCCAGTAGATGAGTGATCGCACACCTTCGAGCCATCTGCTGTTACTTTCTGCTCAGGCAAGTTATCCCATTAAGTTTGGACCTTCAGTGAAGAATCTTTAACAGTCTACTAGGAACCCTCCAAGTTGTCTGGAACTACCAGGATTTATTCTAACCAATGCCACAAGGAGGAGAGGGTACATTTCCACCACATCAGGTTAAAATGAGACAGTGGGAGGCATCACTTTCTCTTCTAAGCTGGAGTGAATACTGGCTGGCTTCTACAGACATTTTTCCCAAGTAAGATGGCACTGGAGACAATATGCCCTGGTTACTGTGAATCCTGGACATCAGTTCACATGTATTTTGGATTGACTAAATTTTTGTATGGAAAAGTTTCATAACTATTTTTTCAATTCCAGGTTCAAAATATCTAAATTTTAGAATAGTGGAAACCTCAGGGACAGCCTACAAATAGGAGGAAGGATTTCAAATGCAGCCGCTCCAATACTGCCTGCCTCACTTTAAATATCATGTGATTTCACTGGCTCTCAGGCTCTTCATCTGGAAAATAAGGAGACTGGAACAGGCCATTCAGCTCAACTTTCTTGCGTTAGAGATTCCCTTTGACACTGATGGAAGTTAAGGATCCTCTTCTAAAAGCAAGCCACATACAACCTATTTCTTGGTATTTCTGGGGATTCAGAGAATCTCAGAAGCACATCTGTGGAAAAATTCCTGAACTACATTTTCAAATGTGATGCTACAGTCAATGCATATAATGAGCCATTTTTGAAAATAAAGATGCATAATTTTTACTACTGGAAAATCAGTTTCTTCACTTCCCCGCTTCACTGTTGAACAATTACCTGAAAAATAGAAGTTTAAAGGGACTCTGAAATTATCAGGCTGCTCAAGGCAGCCACAGAGACCCATGCATTTCATAAAATTGTAAAATAATCACTCTATCAGCCAAGGATGGTCACTATTCGATTAGCAAGTGACTTAAGTATTCTAAGAGCCATTATTTCTCTGACTTGAGGCTTTTAAAGCTCTTTCCAAACATGAATGAAATGGATGCTTAAAGCAACCGTCTCTGACAAACCAAGAGAAGGAACTGATGATTGCCAGAGGGGAGGGGGTGGAGGGATGGGGAAATAGGTGATGGGGATTAAGGGGTGTCTTTGGCGTGATGAGCACAGGGCCAGCTGTATGAAAGTGTTGAATCACTATATGGTGAAACTTAAATATAACACTGTATGTTAACATTACTGGAATTAAAATTAAAAATTTAATTTAAAATAATGCTGGAAAAGCAGAAAAAAAAGTAACCATCTCTGAAATAGGACTTTCAGAAATAATCATTTCCCTTTTACATCAAGTGTTCAATGAGAAAAACAGAATGCGACTGGTTAGGAAGGAAGCATCTTAACTACCAAGAGTCAAATGATACAAATGAAGATTAATAAATAATCTTCCAGGATTTTAATAAGCATTCGCAGATTCAATTTTTATATTCAGGAAAAGAGAGTAGCTATTAAAGAGAGTAGCTTTTCCGATGACTACCAAAGAAGGTCATGTAACTAAAGATACATGGTTCTAAAGTTTAAGGAGAAGACACCACTCTGAGGGAAAACAATCACTCTTGTTCCTGGATTCAGGCTTATTAGTTACCAAGGCAAACAGCAAACAGGAAAGCAAAAAGCACGACCCCCCCTTCAGGATACCTACGATACGACTCCCAGTGTAACTTTCAAGTTCAAGAATACCAGAGTCTAGGACATATCTTCCTGCCCAACACAGGTCAAAACTTTGATTTTTCCCTTTATTTTTGCTACTGTGGCTAAAAATCGATGAAAAGGCAATATTAATGCAAAAGTGGTGTACTCCTATTGAATTATTAATAGGCAATACAACGGGAAACGTTTTCGTTCACCATTCTCCAATGCCCTTGCAAACAGTTTTAAAATGGGAGGTGCTGAAGCATGAAGACTGTTTGCAGCCATTGCTTTTTGAAATCTCAGTGCTGGGAATTGGTGGAATTCTTGCCTCCTTGGGTTATTATCAGACATTGTGAACTTTCCTTGAAAGCAGACTCTAAATTCACAAGGGGGTCCCTTTCCTTCAATCAAGGAAATATTTGAAATGACCCCCATCTGCCATTTTAATGTATTCTTCTCAAAGACTGCCGTAAATATTTAATATAAGAAAGGCACTGTTTAAACACAATGAATAGCTTATGAAATTAAAGTTGGCTGACGGATTACATTGTGTACATAATAAACTGTAAATAATGACAAGGAAAATATGAGCGGCATTGTTAACATTCTCTTGCTTCTCCTGACATTTCTTAATATTCAAAAGATACCTAGATGAGAAGGTCAGCTTAATTGACATCAAAGGGTGACTAAGTCTATAGAGTCATTCTATTTTTGACTCTCTATATAACATCTTTGTATATTATCCCCTCAAAGAATGCCATTTGGGTTTTCCATTTCTTAGGAAGTGTCACTCAGCCTGCCAACTACTTTCATGAACGTCCTAGAAGCAGGAGGAAAACCCTGTATGTAGTCCCTGGTTTAGTCCAATCTTGTACTCAAACAGGCTTCAGCACCTAACATTAGCCTAGGTTACAGAGGACATGCAATATAGATTTGCTAACTGAGTTTGCACCAAAGTCCCATCTCATCTTTCCGTTTCGCTTTCTGTAGTTGCAGGTGCCCGTTGTCAACTGTGGTCAGATGGTTCTTTTTCTGACACACTGTCAGGAGTCACTAGTGGCCTAACGCTACATCACAGTGCCTACGCCGTCCACCTCCCTCTGTCCCATCACGCAGGCATTTGATCTTCTCACATCATCACAAGCAGAAGAGTGAATAGGAGTGCAATTCAAGACATTTTGAGAGAGAGATACCACATTCATGTAAGTTTTATTACAGTATATTGTGTAAATTGTTCTATTTTAGTACTCTTGTTAACCTATTGCTATGCCTAATATATAAACTAAACTTTATCATAGGAAAAACATAGTACACATAGGATTTGGTACTTTGCCCAGTTTCAGGCAGCCAATGAAGACCTTGGAATGTACCCCCCATGGAAACTATTATACGATTATTATCAGATGCAATTATATACTGCATTCAAAATTCCTAAGAAAAGATGCTCCTTTTCTTTCTGCTACGATCACAACAACCAACTTGCATATTTTCTGCTCTCATTACTATCCACTTGTTCTTAGAGAGATGCAGCATAGCTGGTACCTCTCCTCGTAACTCCTAGCTTCTAGATTCTTCTGTTTCAATCAAACAATTTCAATTTCTTGTAATTTTTCTGAGAGGTGCTGCCCAGATATTTTCCCCAAGAGGTTAGTGCCAAGCTTCAATTCTCTACATAAACAACTCTACAGTTCGACATACTATTATATATATGTTTTTGACAAAACCATCTATCTATCTATATATGTTTTTGACAAAACCACCCACAGTTTATTTAGAATCTTTTGTGCTCTTGATGCCACAGTTTATCCCATATTGATGTCATGCATCAGTATCCTTTGTATACTTTCCATTCCATTTACTAAATAAAAATGCATTATTGTTCCAAGCTAATGATATTACCTGTAGAAAACCATCGTCGGGCTATTAAACGAGCTCTGTAGGGTGTGCGTGAACTCAATTTCCTAAAATTCTCACAGTAAAAACATACTGGAAACTTAACATTTTCATTTATCTCTAGGTAGCTAATGTTAATTTCTTTCCCATTTTTATATAGGCCATCACCCCAACATAAAAGAGAGATACAAAACTGACTGGCAGTGTTCTTCAAAGTGTCCTAGTACTTGTAACCAAGAGCACCGGCTTGGTGTTTTGACAGTTGTTGGCACAGGCTCTAGTATTTTCCCAATTCTTATCATTATATGATTTATAGATATGTCCATTTCAAAGGTGATTACTGTATAGCATGAGACCTTAGACGTCAACAAAATAAAGTCTCTTTTTTGTTATATATCAATTATGTAACAATAAATCCGGAAAAAATACAAGTATGTTATAAAATGTACTTCTAAGGGGGAAAAAACACAAAATACTTCCAAATAAGTATAAAATCCCCGCGGTTATGACATACATCATTTGGAGGTAAAAGTATCCTCATTTAAGTATAAAAATCAATGTACCCTAAAATTCATTAAACATTATATTATTTTGCTGTTACAACATTATATCCAATATTAAGTACATTTCTGAACATCACTAATGCAGTACTGATAATGTAACCTAGACCGTTAAGTATTTAACATAACAAGTAAGTACGCTGACCAATTTTCTCTATTAGAATTTTGAACATCTTAAATACCTAAGAGTTTCTATGTACATGCTTTTGCCCCCAAATACCTTTCAAAGTCACTGTCTTTTTTTTTTTAATAACTTCTAATCTGCCTTAACAAAATATTTTTAAGTTAAATAACCACTCTACCTAATAAGTACTCTTAATGCCTAGTGTTCAACTTAAGACATACGCCTTAAACATAAGTTAGGGTATTCATTCATTTTACTAGATAAATTCAAAATAATATACAGATACGGGGTGCCTGGGTGGCTCAGTTGGTTAAGCAGCTGACTCTAGATTTTGGCTCAGGTCATGATCTTGAGGTTTGTGAGTCTGAATCCCACACTGTGCTGAGAGTGTGGAGACTGCTTGAGATTCTCTTTCTCTCTCTCTCTCTCTCTCTCTCTCTCTGCCCCTCCCCTGCTTGTGCATGCTCTCTCTCTCTCTCTAAAATAAATAAATATATATTTAAAAATTATATACAGATGCAGTTTAAACTACAAACCATTTGGAAAATCCTGGAAATGTCTTTGCATTACTTCGATTAACTAAAGCAACCTATTTTTGCAATGAACAAAGGCTGCCTACAGGAGAGTTAGCGCTTGAATAAAGTCGAATCCAAGATTCAACCCCTACTTCTCTCTTCTCACGCCAGCGTTAAGTCACATCTGATCTGCAGACTGCTGGGCTGGGTGACAAGGCATGGAATCACTGCCTAACGCCGAAGCAATCCACATGGAAATTAAGCAGCCCTCAGTTTACCCTCGCCATTCCGTTACTGTGGCGCTTGACTGTGGCGCTTGCCTCTGCCGCTATCCACAAATTAGCGCGCGCACATGAGCACACACGCTCCTGGATACGTGAAGACTCAAAATCTTCAGACACTGCCCCCTCTTGATGGCTCCTGTATTTCTCAGGGGAAATCACTGTCAAGTTCCTCCCTCACTCCCACACCAACTTGCCAGCACTCAGGGATACTGAAAGAGGGTACAGAAAGAAAAACTTCAAATCTGGGATTTCTTTGTAGCCTAAAATATAAAAAAAGTTTTTACAGTCTTCCTTTTGTGTCTGCACTTTGAATATGTGATTAATTATGGCAAGTACAGCAGACCCGTTGAACATTCTTGGGGCAACAATTTATTCAAACACAAAATCTGTTCCTCACATAGCACCAGAGGATTTCCCTAAGTTTGATAGGATTCTTCTCTCTGACACTGCCTCAGAATGTCTGCCTTTGTCACAAAACCAGTTTGAATTTTGTTCAAATATCCTGTTATGCTTTATTGAAAATATTCTGTGCTTTGATGTACACGGCTCTGGAAAAATCTATTTGAGGCAATTCATTCACAGCTACAGCACGCAAATATATTATTAGGGCTTCTGGTTGCAAACTGGGCCCAGCATCTCCCAATATGAAAGGAAAATTTGAAAAGTTTGACTTATTCCTGCTTCCTAAAATAAGAAAATCATAGAGATATCTGCAATTATTGAGAAACTGGTCAAAGAGGGTTTAAATTCTCCACAGAGCATTCTCTTACTCATTTGCTCTTTTGGCCAAGTGTGAAGAATAGAAACCAGAGAAAGCAAAACTCAAATCTATGAAAAATTACTTCACCAATAGGGAGTGAAATGAAGTGATTCTTAGTAGTCATTGCCAGCTGCTACAAGTTAAATCGCCTGTGAAATCAAGCCACAGAGTTGGTCCAGGGGTTAAGAACAATTCTCTGAAGATGTAAGTGAGGATGGGCCACGGGGCCATTCTACTTAGACTCCATCAGGTTCAGGATAAGAAACAATTAATGATTCCTAAGAAAAGCACCTTGGGCTCCTTTGGCTTCATTTAAAATTACTCTGAAACATCAACTTGAAATAGACCTGGATAGCCATGAGCAAGTCACGTAACCTCTCTGAGCGCTATTTTATTTACAAGATATGGGTAACTATTTGTTGGGTGTTGAATGGCTCAAAAATCACTTATGTAAAGCATCTAACACAATGACTGGACTCAGCATGAAATAAACGAAAGCATTATTATGATTATCTTTTTAATTTTTAAAAAGAAATTGTGAGAAACTTGCAGTTCTACATGAGAGGGGCTTTAACTAAGAGAACCATCTGAATCTACGAAAAATAGGCATTTAGCAGTTTGGACCCTATCATTAAAGTAACACTGCCTCCTGACTGCCACACTCCTAAATCACTGGGTCAATAATTCTCTACATAAAGGGTAAGTAAAATTCTCAATATGAGAATAAATCTGCTAAACTAACAGTATCTGAATAACAGTTTTATAGGTACATAGTTTCTGGAAGAACATTTTCATTATAAGTGCTTTCTTGGGGACACTGCTCACTAACTATTAGAAAATTAGCATCATTGTTTTAATACTAACCAAATGGAATTGTCAATGGGAGTACATAATCCTAAGAACAATAACGACAGTTTCGATTTAGTCACTTCTGTATACAGTAGACAACCTGTTATTTAAAGCAAATAACAAAATCGTAAATATTGCAAACAAATATGGTTTGGCTACAGCAGTGTCTCCAATCACGACTGAAGTCTACCATGAATAATGAAGATGAAAACTCTGCAGGTGAAAATTACCTGCCCAGGGCCAACATTTCCTCCATTATCCTCAAGCTTTACAAGCCGTACAGGCAAAGCGATGCTTTAGACCCTGTGATGACTTCCATCACATCTTGGCTAATTCTGTCACCCTCATTCCTCCCTTTCCTTTCCCCTTTAGCAACTCAATGATTACCGACATCTTTGTTTTTGCTGAGTTCCCACAGAAAACCACTGTCGTCATTAAGCATATATGTAAGTAAAAGCACTTCTGTAATATGAACACTTTGTTCTGACGCAGAAAGTGCAGAATTCCAGGATCTGATACACACAGTACTGCTACTGGCCAGTACAAGAGTGTAAGAATGTTCATGAAAACTAAGCATGGGCATTCATGCTAACCTCAGCATCACATACGGATAAACACAACGAAGATGAGCTGATCGTTGCCTGAATGCCCCATAACACAGCATGACTTTCTGTGGCTTTCCTTATGCAAGCCACAGGTAGGCACTGGAAGATGAGTAAGTAACGAGACCAAGAAGAGGAAGTAAGAGAACTATCACTTCCATCTAAAGTCCAAAAACAAACAATATGCATTCCTATGCCTTAAAAATGATTAGGACACACAAAAAAATTCACAGTGTCTTATATCTAGGTAAAATTATAATTTAAGTGCATTTTATTCTTCTTTGTGCTCTTATGTGTGTGTGTGCGTGTGTGCGTGTGTGTGTGTGTGTGTGTGTGCGCGCAAGAATGAGCATGTTAGGGAGGAAAATAGGTAGATGTGTTTCTGGAGTACAGTCCCACAAATGTAACTTGTAATTATATCTTCCCCTCCCCAAATTAATTCAATCTAGATTATGACACTCATTTTCCTTTTAAAAATAACACTTTTGCAAGTATGTGTCCCAGAGAAAGTTTAAAATCAGGCAAAACCTTATGATATTTGAAAGGCATAATCAATCCCTTTTAAAATATGTGTGACCCGGAAGAAAGCAAGCTCTCACCGTTCCTTTTCAATATCACATCAAAATTAGCTAATGCAGTAAGACAAGAAAAGGAATTAGAAGGCGTATAGATTGGGAAAGAAAAAATAAAACTGCCTTTGTTCACTTTTGTTCACAGATGACATGATCATCTACGTAGAAAATTCAACAGTATCAACAATTTAAAAACGCTCCTGAAACTAATATATGATCATAGCTATGCTGCAGGACACAAGGTTAAATTTTTTAAAAAGTTAGTTCCTTTCCTATATAACATCAATGAACAAATAAACTTTGAAAATAAAGACATAACATCATTTCTATTACTAACCAGCAAGTCTTCCACAAACTGCTTCTAAAGTTTATACGCAGAAGCAAAACATAAGGAATGGCCAACATAGTATTGAAATTTTATAAGAGGCAAAAGATAAAGAAGAGCCAGCATAATACTGAAGGAGAACAACAACGCTGGAGGGTTTCAAGACACTAAAGCTACAGTAGTCAAGTCAGTGCAGTATTAGTAGCAGAACAGATAAAAAGATCAATTAAAAAATACAGAGTCCTAGGCCTACATTAATTAGTCAACTAATTTTTGACAAAGGAACAAAGGCAATACAGTGGAGAAAAGATGGCCTTTTCAACATATGGGGCTAGAACAACTGTACATCTCCCTGCAAAAAATGAATCTAGACACAGTCATTACATTCTCTCCAGAACTTAACTCAAAACAGATCACAGACCTAAATGTAAAATGCAAAACTATACAACTCCAAAGAGATAAAAAGGAGAAAACTTAGATGACCTTGCATATGGCAATGACTTTTTTTTTAATATTTATTTATTTTGAGAGAGAGAGTACGTGCATGCGTGTAAGCAGGGGAGGGACAGAGGGAGACAGAATCCCAAATAGATTCTGCACTGTCAGCACAGAGACCCATGTGAGTCTTGATCTCACCAACCGTGAGATCATGACCTGAGCTGAAACCAAAAGTCAGATGTTCAACCAACTGAGCAACGTAGGTGCCCCTGGCAATGACTTTTTAGATACAACATAAAAGAAACCATTGATACTTGAATGTCATTAAAACTAAAAACTTCTGCTCTGTGTAAGACACTGTCAAGAGAGTGAGAAGGCATAAAGTGGGAGAAAATATTTGCAAAAGGCATATCTGATAAAGGACTATGATCTACATTATATGAAGAACTCAACATTTGACAAAAAGAAAATAACCCAATTAGAAAATGGGCCAAATACCTTATCAAAATACTTCACTGAGGCAGATACACAAATGGAAAATAAGCACATGAAAAGATGCTCCACATCCTATGTCATCAGGGAAATGCAAATTAAAACAAATGAGATACCACTACATGCCTATTAATGTGGCAAAAATCTTCAACACAGACAACACTAAATGCTGGTGAGGGTGTGGGGCAATAGGAACTCTCACACGCTGCTGGTGGGACTGAAAAACAGTGCAGCCACTTTGGAAGTCAGTTTGGCAGTTTCTTACAAGACTACATATATATTTCACTTACCAGCAATTGTGCTCCTCAGTATGTACCAAAGTTGAAAATTTGTGTCCACACTAAAGCCTACACACAGATGTTTGCAGAAGCTTTATTAATAAATGCCAAAACCAGAAAGCAACCTAGATGTCCTTCAGTAGGTGAATGGTACAGCCATTCCATGTAATGTTATTTAGCCTCAAACAGAAACAAGCTAGAGAAACTTAACAGAAGACCATGGGGGAGGGAAGGGGAAAAACAAAGCTACAGAGAGGGAGGGAGGCAAACCATAAGAGACTCTTAAATACTGAGAACAAACAGAGGGTGGATGGAGGGTAGGGGAGAGGGGAAAGTGGGTGATGGGCATTGAGGAGGGCACTTGTTGGGATGAGCCCTGGGTGTTGTATGGAAACCACTTTGACAATAAATTATATTTTTTAAAAAAAGACCTGGGGGAACTTAAATGCATATTACTAAGTGAAAGAAGCCAATCCTAAAAGGTTACATACCATGTGATTCCAACCAGATGACATTCTATAAAAGGCAAAACTATGGAGAAGCCAAAAGGATAAGTGGTTGCTAGGGGTGGGCTAAGGAGGGGGAAGGGATGAATCAGAAGAGCAAAGAGGATTTCTAAAACATTGAAAATACTCCTATGATACCAAAACGATGGATACGTGTCATGATACATTTGTTCAAATCCATGGAATGCACATCATCGGTGAAAGGCAACGTAAACTATCGAGATGTGTAATAATGACATGTCAACGTAGGCTCATCAACTGTAACAACGTCCCACTCTGGTGCGGATGTTGATACCAGGGGAGGCTGTGTGTGTGTGTGAGGACAGTTCTAACTTCTTCTCAAGTTTCTTGTAAACCTAAAATGTCTCCTCAAAAACCTGAAGATTTTTTAAAAAGTAAAAAGATGTAAAAAGATATATAAACACTAATCAAACGAAAGCTGGAGTGGGTATAAAAGTTTCAGAAAAAGTAGATTTCAGAAAAAGTGTATTACCAGAGATAATGATACAGAAAAAGCATTAAAAAATATATTCCTCCATCTATGATCAAATCTCAGCAAACTAAATGGAAGCAAACTTTCTTAACCTGATTTACAGGGCTTACTTTTGGACTGACTTACAAAAAAAAAACCTACAGTGTATATCATATTTAATGGGAACACCTGAATAATTTTTCACCTTAGAGATTAGGAACATGTCAAGGATATTTGTTCAACCCACTTCTATTTAATAATCTGGTAGTCCTACCGGGTACCCTAAGGCAGGGCAAAGAAACAAAGGGAGAGAAGGAAGCCAACGCATGTATTTGCAGACAATGTGATGATTGTTATGAGCTGAATTGTGACCACTGCCTCCCCCTCTCCTCCATTCACATGTTGAAGTCCTGACCCAGCACCTCAGAATGTGACTATCTGGAGATATCTGGGTATTTGAAAAGGCGATGGAGTCAATGTGAAGTCTTGAGGGTTCGACCTAATCCTACCTGACTGATGTCCTTACAACTGGAAATCTAGATAGACACCAAGCGTGCACACACACAGAAGAAAATGCCATCTGTGGGCCAAGGAGAAAGGCTCTTGGACCTGTGGCTTCAGCATTGTGAGGAATAAGTATGTGCTGCTGAAGTCACAAAAATACTAAATTAAAACCCTAAAATATGTGCAGTAAAAATGTAACTATGAGCAATTATACAGCAAATATACACTGTACCGTAAACTTTTACTCCCTTGTTAGTTCGAGGAACCTATACCAAAGCCTGTGGCTTCTAAGACATTTGATTGTATTGCTTGCCCCTTGTATGAATTATTACCAGAAGCCCTCCCTTCAAAAAATTATGTTACCATGTGTAAACCTATGTTAGGGCGAAAGTATATAGAAAGTATATTTTTAAAAAGACACAAATGACTAATGCTCTTAGAATACTTCAGTGACACCCTTCTGTAGAAGCACATCACAGCTTGATGCTTTCCATTTCTCAGACCTAAAACACCAAAGTTTTTTTTAAATTTCACTTGATTTTGACCTTGTGAAAAATCCCACTGGAAGCACCTATTTCCTCCTTTGGAGATAAGGTGTCACATGTCTGAAGCACATGATTTTCTATAATAATCCCTACTTTCTGGATCTGATGGTTCCCGACAAATAATCCTCTTTCATTAGCCTTTCTCCTCACTGCCGTTCACCCGAACCATGTTCCCCACAACTTCAGGCCTTTACTCGGTATTCCCTCTGCCTCTCAGCTCACCTATCTGCCATTTTCAGTGACTAACACCTAAAGATCTTTTGCTCCATCTTTCTTCCTTTTGAGCAACTTGTAAATTTTGAAATGGCTTCTGAGTCACACAGAAGTTACAAAAATAGAAGAGTTCCCTGTGCCCTTCACCCAAATTCCCTGAATGATACCATCTTATACAACCACAGTATCAATGATCAAAACTAGGAAACTGACATTATTACAATCCTACTAACTCAACTATCGGGCCTTATTTGGATCCCGCCAGTTTTCAATGAACGTACTGTGTTGTGCTGTGTGGTTGGGGGAGGGGGTCTATAAATGTTACTGCACGTACAGATTCATGTAGCCGCCACCACAGTCAGCACACAGAACTGCATCATCAAAACACTTCCTCATGCTCTCCCTTTACAATCATGACTCTTTCCACCCGTAACTCACGGCAATCCTGTTCTCTATTTCTGTAATTCTGTCATTTCAGGAATATAGACTCACAGTATGTAATCATTTGAGTTTTTTTTTTTAACTCAACATAATGCTCTTGATATCATCTCATTTCTCAATACTCTGCTCCTTTTTATTGCTGAGCACTATTCCATTGTATGGACAGACCTCACTTTGTGTATCCATTCCCTTGTTGAAAGTCATTTTGGTCGTTTCCAGTTTGGCGTTACTACAAATAAAGTTGCTATCAACATTACTTTACAGGTTTTTGTGTAAACTTAAATTCCCATTTCTCTAGGCTAAGTACCCAGCAGTGAGGCTGCAGGGTCATATATTACCTGTGGTAGTTACTCTTTACGTGTCAGCTTCATGAGGCTACAGGACACAGTTGTTTGGTCAAACACAGTCTAGACATTGCTGTGAAGGTATTTTTAGATGTGGTTAACATTTAAGTCAGTAGACTTTGAGTAAAGCAAAGTCGTTCGTAATGTGGGTGAGTCTCTTCCAATCAGTTGAAAGCCTTAAGACAAAAGACTGAGGTTCCCAGGGGAGGAAAAAATTCTGCATCCAGAAGGCCTTCAGACTCAAGATTCCAACACTGATTCCTGCTGGAATTTCCAGAGTCCCTGCAGATTCCTGGCTTGCCAGTCCATAATCACGTGAGGCAACTCCTCAGAATTGATCAATCACTCAATCTGCACACGTGTGTATGCATGTGTATACAGATGTGTGCATGCATGTAACTGGTTCCACTTCTTTGGAGAACTCTAATACGGTTCTCTAGGACTGGGAAACAGGAAAGCCTGTCTGTCCTCATCGCTTCCTTTTAATCTTTTCCCCGTAGTTAATAATCTGTGACTTTCAAAATATAAATCGATTTACAACAAATGAGTATATTTCTCAGATATCTGCATATTGGCTAGCCTAGGATTAAGAATTTAGTGAAGATTCAGTAAATATGATGTTAGAACATCTTTTTTTTTTAATGTTTATTTTTGAGAGAGAGAGAGAGAGAGAGAGACAGAGCGTGAGCAGAGGAGGGGCAGAGAGAGGGAGACACAGAATCTGAAGTAGAATCCAGGCTCTGAGTCGTCAGCACAGAACCCGATGCAGGGCTTGAACTCACAGACTGTGAGATCATGACCCGAGCTGAAGTCGGACGCTTAGCTAACTGAACCACCTAGGTGCCCCCCATGTGAGAACATCTTACTGTAAACTCCATTAGTATTTCAGCAACCTGTAAGCAGGGATAAAACAGACTACCCTATCTCCAATTTTACTCACTGTGGTAAACTAAGTAAAAAAAATAAGTTCAGGCATATTATGAGAGTTTGGAGGTGAGCAATATTTAGATATACAAATGACAGGCAACTTCTGTCAAAGTAGTACATGAGCTATGAGAAAATCTACACATTAAGGAGGTAAGGAAACACTACTAAAGACTTTATAGGGGGCTACATGAAACTACAGAAATGCTTATTATGTTCTACGCAATAGCAGAGTATTTTTAGAACCTGCTTTAAATAATAGTGTTTTAGGAAATACTGCAGGACTAGATAGGTAATGTTAATATCTCTGTCAAGAAGACAGTCATTAATAGTATCTGTGAAGTTCTAGGCACTAAGAATATAGCAATAAAGAAAAGATCCACTCTAAACGCTCTTGGAATCTCTAGTTGGTTGGGCTGGGGCGGTGGGAGAAAAGGAACAAACATACAATAAAGATATTGTGATAAATTCTTATGAAGAAAAGTAACACAAGATAAGAAATAAAAAGATGGAAGCATGCATGGTGGTAGGGGTGACTTTAGAGGGGAGGGACAGGGAAGGTGATATTTAGGGGAAACTCAGACTTTTTAAAGCCACGAGTCACCTCCCACAAGACAAGATGGAGAGAGAGTCTTCAGAATCCTTCCAGTAAGGTTGAGCCTCTCTGTTCCCCTATTTGACCACTTGAGCCTCGAACTTATTACCTGCTTACTGGGCTATCCAGGTTTCCTAAGGTGCCTCTGACTTAATTCCTGAACACCAGCCTCATTCAGCTCTCTCTGAATGAGGAAAGGATCCCCACTACTCATGTATCTAGACTCCTGCGTGTCTGACCTTGCTTAGGAACTGAAGGCCTGACCAACAGGCCACTTCCCCCATAAAACTACTCATCTGTTGAAACTAGGAGACCAACTTCACCCCATGAGAAGCTTGACCCCTTCCATAAGGACTCAGTCCAAAAAAGCCTGCTGCTTCCCCACCCAGGCCAGGAAAGTCGAATCGGTTTAAATGAACTCCACTTTAAATGAAGGAAAGAGAAATAAACACGAGTGAAATAGAAGGTGTGTATGGGGGTGGGGGGAGGCTAGGGGAAGAACACTGGAAGTTTTTATGAATTTGAATAAAATAATAATAATAAAATTGCCCAACTGTTTCCTGGTAAAAATCAACAGCAGAAACAGGAGCTTCTTCATTCACTTCCACTCAAAACAAAATGGCAGTGGATCACGGGTACATCAATCACCATGTGGTAGAAAAATACAAGAACTATCAAACTATTGGGTGGTCCTTCTCAAAGGAAAGCTGTCATATCCATCTGACTTTGATCTCTCATTCACAGAAATAGCCTGGAGAAACTTCTCCACCCTATAAAAATACTAAATCTCAGAAACCACACACTCTGCAGACCAGAAATCACCTCTGGTGAGAAATCCTCTTTTCCAATGGAGTAAGCAAACATTAACTGTTAAAACGCGGGATTAGAAACACTACAGTGAAAACCCAAAGGAATAAAAGTCTGTACCACAAATGTCAGGGGTCTGAAAAGATACAGGAAGTGGAAGAAGAGGGAGACAGAATTTATTATTCTGTGCATCAGAAAGACTGTCTTGCCAGCAATCCTGCAGGGAAACGGGCAAGCACTAATAAAAATGTAAAACCCAGAAATTACACTTGAGTATACCTATTTTGGTTTAAGGGTAAAACATATAGAGCATAAACAAAAATGTTTGTAATAATATGAAACCCTTACTTGTATCAAATTCTTTCCATTCTTGATAAAACGTATAAACCAAAGACATTCTGGGTGACCCTGTATAAATAAAAGATGACTGATTCATATACACACAAATGAAATTAGCACGTAAACCAAAATATATAATCCTAGCGCAAAAACAAAGTCCAACACAATAGCCTCCTTTCCTTCTCCTAGTTCTTTGTTGAGTTATATCACCGGCTACCATGTCGGCATGGTTGGTTCCTTCCAAGAGCTGTGAGGAAGAACATGAGACCACCACTCCTCAGTTCTAGTGGGTTGTAGGCAATCTTGGGGTCTTTGGCTTGTAGAAGCATCACCCCAATAGCTGCCTCCAACTTTACGTGGCATTCTTGCCACATATCTGCAACAAAAATTCCCCTTTTTATAAGGACAGCAGTCCTAGTGTATTTAGGCCCATTACTTCTGTGAAGATACCATTACCAAATCTGTCTCACTCTGAGGGACCGGGGCCTAGGACGTCAACATACGAACCTCGGAGGGGGACGCAACCTAACTCATAACACCATGCTTCATCCAAAGAGCTAGAAAGTCAGGAGACGCATACAGAGATTGAGGCGGTACCTACATTTTAGTCCAAGAGAACTCTAATTTCTAGACGCCTGTGCCAGTTCAAATAGTTTCTGCAACACAAATCTATTTTCTCCACAGGGAGGACTGCCAGAGAGAATTTGCAGTTAAAAGTGAGTTTCAGATAACAATGAATAACTTCAGCATAAGTATGTCTCATGGTCCTCTGGTGTTTTCACTTACTAAAGCCGGCCCCCTCCCCATGGGTGGGTTGCTGGTGCGCTGCCCCACTGAGCTGGCCTCCCAAGGTCAGACACTGCCTACCCTTTCCTGAGAATGACCCGTGGTACTTCTTATACACAGAGTCCCAGGCTCCAACCCAGACCCACAGAATCAGACCCTCCATGAAGAGAGTCTGGAAGGCTATGTAAGTTTAACCCACAGGCAAGACAATTCTTACCAAAGAGATTTGGGAAACACTGGATGTGAGGATGACAAAGAACGGCAGAAGGGCTGTTAGAAAAGCTACAAGGAAGAGTGATAAAATAGAAACAAGATCTAGAAATAAAGAGCTGAGAATAATAAGCATTTTTCTAATTTAGAACTTGAGGATGTAGGGAATGGGAGTAGGTGACCACAAGTAATTAATGCTCACCTCCTGCGGAGCTGGGAGTGGGGATGATAATGGTATTAGTCACACTGTTTTCTCCTGGGCGTTTCCTGCCAGGCATAAGCCTGCTAAACCCAGTGTGCCCAGGGACCAAGGCCTCCACTTGGGAGAAATGAGGAGCTGCTGGTCTGCCCTCCTGGTACCATGCCTTGGGCTCTGCCTGAGGCCTGCCCGGGACTGTGTTCCCACTGCCTCCAGACTCATAGCCTCCCTGGAGCAGGGAGATCATCTTTCTCCTTAACGTGGGGAATCTGCAGGCAGAACTCTACCTAGTTTGTGGGTGGTCTGGGTGCAGCTCAAAGTACTGAAACATGTTTCAAACACGGAGGAAAAAAAATAACAAGCAAAAACCAAGGCAAATGCCACATTAAAATAAAATCTGTGTTTTAAGTTGATTTAATGAAGCACCTAGAGGATTTAAATACATCTCATTGACGGCACAGGAAATAATAGTTCAGCTATGACTATAGGCCTTTTTAAGAAAAGTGGCATTCGTTTACAAAACTTAACTGTAGTGAGTAAGATTTGTTTCATTCTAAAAGGTGCTGAACTGTGATATATTCTTTGGTCAATTTGACCCATTTTTGGTTCTCTTCATCAATTCTGATTACCTAATCCCAATTTTCTTCCTGTATTGGATATTTGGAAATGATTTCTGAGCTCTGTGTAATTTGAACTCTGTCCCACAGATGTTTAAATTCAACAAGAGCATTGTGTATATATCACATCATATACACAAATCACACACGAGATACAGACATGCACATTTTCATCACTGTATGGCTATCTGCAGCTTTTGGACTTTCATTTACAGTGTCTGACTTATTATCTCATATACTTTTGTTTATGGGAAAAGGATGCAGCAACAAGGGGGAAACAACCAGAAAGTTTGAAAATTTATTAACGCAGATCCAGCATCTAATACTCATTCAGATATGTTGTAGCAAGACACCCAAGAGTATAATTTCTGTGACAAAAGTGAATAATATTCTTAGGACTGCAGCGCTATCACTGAAAATACAAATGAAGATCCCTCTTAGAAAAATACCCGAGAACGAAGAGTATTCAAATTTTAATAAAAATATTCTGTCACGTTACAATTACATTGAGACAGACTCCAGTGGAATCAGACTTAATATGTAAAGCAGGGAATCTATTCATTAGAAGGTTGATACTCAGGATAAAAATGTTTATTATATAAGTTAACTTCTTGCTAATTGGAGGAAACCTTTTTTCCCCGAAGGACATAGTAATATCTGAAGACTGTACAATGCTTCTTAGTGTTCACATACATTATTTCTTTTCATCTTCATAAATAAAGAATGTAAGGATGGGAAAATTAAATATTTATATCAAGTCACATAGCTGGTTCATGTCACAGCCAGTAAGAAAATCTACAGTTAGTGATGTCTAGTCGAGTGTGTCTTTTCATTGGCCTACCAGTGAAGATCCAAGAAGGGATCCATCGTAATCATTCAGTTAAATTTGTATTTATAATTCCTATGTATCTTAAATATGACATTTTTAATCGATACTAAATATTTCCAAGTAATTATACTTAGACTCATCCAAATCTAATAAATATAGACAGTATTCAATTCTTATTTAGTTGATCTTACATAATCAAGTCTGTCATTTGTCTTCTAGTGAAAAACACATTAGCCTTTCCCTTGTCTCCACTCAATAATTCTAGCATGTGAAGTGGTAACTTTTAGGAGCCCCTGCCGTTCAGATTCCATATGTGGTAGTTGGTTCTGGGTCAAACGACCCTGCTAGAACTCTCAAAAGGCTTTTCTCAGGGTGGGTCTGAGTTCGAGCCCAGGAGAAATACACAAGAGATCTGGAAGCATGAGAGAAGCAGCACACCACTCTCTAAATGAAGGTCATCCTGATTAGAAGTGGGGACAGAAGATGCAGAGATGCCGGCCGGTTCCAGCTACCCTCAGTCCCCCCCTTGCTGCTTCCATGCTGCTGCCAGACAAGTAGACCCTGTTGACCAACAGTAGCCCAAGGCCCACCACCAAATGTGTGGCCACAAACCTACAGAGGCCCAGCTTTCCACAGCCTCCAAGGTCTTCCTCTTCACCATCCCCCGTGCTTGGCTTCTGACTCACTGAGCTTTGGACCCCTGCCTGGACCCCTATCACCAACCCCCCACCCCAGCTACCCCCACCCCACCCAGTGGAAGCCGCAGTCCCTGTAATGAATCCCTTATCCCATAATGCACCCTGGTCCTGGTTTCCTGACTGAACCCTTGACTGGTACACATACCTATTAGACCACCATTGTGAGAGGATCAGCCTAAGATTTCCCTCCCCATTACTATTTTTGTCTTCGTAGTCACTTCTAGAGTACATTTCCTAAGCCTAAAAGGATTTACGTTTTCATGACCAAAAAAAAAAAAAAAAAAAAAGCCCAACTCAGCCCTGTGATATGAATACACAAGGGCTTTAAAGTTTCATGTC
>CM053577.1:134568100-134734409 GCA_028646485.1 Cryptoprocta ferox | reverse complement strand
CATATAGGACTAGGAAATCATCTCATCTCTTCCAATAAATCTATGAGGGCACGATAAAAGCAGCAGAGCTAAAAGAGGGAACATCAAGCCCAATCTCTGAAGACCTCTATGATGACGCACAGTACTAATGCTCAATTATAAAATCTCAAAGGAACTCGGGCTGAGGAAAGTAATGAGCGTGCATTTACCAATTCCAGCAGCACTTTATTCGAGAACACATCTCCAAATAATGATGGTTGGCAAGATTAAAGGAGATAGTGTTTCAAAGACTAACATCCTCAGAAAAGCTTTGAAATAGAAATTAAGATATTCAGCATTAAAGGGGTGTGGGTGTGTGTCTCGAATCTGTCCATTTTTCTCCATCTTCATTGCCATGGCACTAGGTCTAACAACCACAGGATTTCATCAATAAGCCTCTTATTTGGTCCCTCCAATCAAACTCTGGACCCCAACAAAGTGTTCTCCACCCAGCCACTCCTAATCTTTCAGAAATGCAAATCAGATGATGTCATCTCACTGCCTCAAGCCTTTTGATAAAGCTTTCTATTGTTCCTAGGATAAAGGTCAAAATCCTTAATCTGTAATCATTTATAAAGGTAAAACTATTCCACAGTGTTATAAATAAGGCCAGTGGTAACTGTGAGTGGGTGAGGTATAAGAAACTGGTTTCTGAGCTGCTGGGAATGCCCAGTTTCTTAATCTTGGTGTTGGTTCTGTGTTTTGCTTCTTGCTTTCAGTTTGTAAAAATCATGAAACTATATCCTCAAGATTTGTGCATTTTTTTGTATACATGTTCCATGAGTAAAAATATTAGGACAAAAATACCAGGGCAGGGGAAAGACTTTGCAAATAAAGGTAACGTTCACAAATAAAAACCCACCTTCCTATGTGCACAACACTAAAAGTGCTACTTAACCTGCATATCTCTTAGAATGCAGTCTGTTCACACTCTAGTCCGCTCTCCTTCCCTCCCTCCCTCCCTCATACCCACCCACACCAGGCAGGTACTAGTGAACCTGTCATCTCTGCATTTCAAAGGCACCCTAAATGCTCACATTTTAATACATGAGCCCAAATGGATATTACCTCATCATGAATATGAAGGAGGGCACATCCCATTGATTTTTAGTACATTCCTGCAACTGAAACTATTGTAAATTACACAGACCCTTCAGGATAATGATTTTTCATTTAATTTTAATATCTAACTTCCAGGAAAAAAACTACGACACCAATGATAAGATATTCTATCACATGTTCACAAGTGATTTCCTTAAGGAATGTTGTCCGTGTTCTTCCCATTTTACAGCATGTTACTCAAGCAGACACAACAGCAAGATTATGAAAAAGAGAGTTTCTGTCTTCCTCTTTTACGAAGAAATTCATTACAAAAACAAGGGGATTCCATGAAGAGGAAGTTGGAAATGACTCTACCCTACAGGTGTTATTGAAAAGTGACAGTTCTGACAAGGGAACAGATGTTTAGAGGGAAGCTCTTTGAAGAAGCATACAGTTAATGACACTCAGCCTCATCATTAAATTTAACAGCAGCCTTTTCCACTCAAGTACCCTATATATGATGTGCCACCAGCAATATCTACTTACGGCGCTGGCGCTTTAATTTGCATACGGCATCAGAGCGTGCGACAGTTAAAGAGAAAACATGGGAGGCCATGTCACAGTGCTGATTAGGGTAGAAGCCCTGAGCTCCTCACAATTTACGAAAGAAGCTAGATCAGCACCGGAGAGTATTACTTCAGCACTCTGGAGACGATCTTTTAAATAGCAGAAGGTATAAAAAAAATTGTCATGGCACCATTTTACCTACTTGTCTTGGAAAACTGCTTTAGTGTGATTCTAGGTATGGGTTTACCTTCCACTTTCCATGAGTACTGGCTCCATCACTCACTATCTGAAGCAGCATGCAAATTCGATATGGATGTAAACTGAAGTGGGAGGGACTGTTTAAGTGTAAGCTTTTGTGAATAAAAGTTACTGCAGGTAAAATTTAAGGACTAGAATACTGACAAGGTCAAGTATAACTTACACTGTTCCCAGAGTGTGTGAGTGGCTCACTCGGTTAAGCGGTCAACTTCAGCTCGGGTCATGATCAACCTGCTCGTGAGTTCAAGCCCCGAGTCAGGCTCTGTGCTGACAGCTCCGAGCCAGGAGCCTGCTTTAGATTCTGTGTCTCCCTCTCTCTCTGCCCCTCCCACCCCCAGAAAGAAATAAACATTAAAAAAACTTTTTAATAACTTCCACTGTTCCCTGTGGTATGAAGAGCAGAGGGTCCAGGCATCTCCAGTCACCAAGCATCTTATCAGTGCTTAAAGCTAACACACCACGGTCATAAGAGGTAAACACGTCACGTTGGTCATATCGCCCAAGACGGCCTTCGCTTCATTTCCAACAAAATGTTGACATTATTGACAACCTCAGAGAGTTATTGTGAGAATAAAATTGAAATAATTGCAATGTAAAAGACTCATGGAACAACAGACATGTGTAAATACTGTATCCCTAATAAATGGTTTTTAAAAGCAGCATCCCTCTGTTAACAAGAGTCACTGTAATGGAGCTGGATACGCCCTGCTCTGAGAAGAACACGCCATTAATGGGATGAAGTGTGATGCGGCAGCTCAAGATCCGGAAGAGGAAGGAACCCAGGAGACTGTGTTTCAGTTGTGTCGAGGGCACTGGTTACAGAATATGGGCAAGTCACTGCACCCCCCTTGCTTTCAATTTCTATACAAATAACATGTGGAATTTAGTAAGATCATATATAAAATACTCCTTGGCACTACTATTTTGTATAAGGGGAATCCTGAGAGCCATATTTAATCTCACTCAGCTAAGTCACTCCAAGCAAACCTCTATTAGGAGGAAATTGTTTAAAAAATTTTTTTTAATGTTTTTTATTTATTTTTGAGATAGAGAGAGAGCTTGTGAGCAGGGGAGGGTCAGAGAGAGAGGGAGAAACAGAATCTGAAGACAGGCTCCAGGCTCTGAGCTAGCTGTCAGCACAGAGCCTGATGCGGGGCTCGAACCCACGGACCGTGAGATCATGACCTGAGCTGAAGCCGGACACCCAACCGACTGAGCCACCCAGGTGCCCCGGGAGGAAATTGTTTAATAAAGAGTTTCATTATAGGATTATTTTAAATACAGAATCTTGTATTTATAAGGGTAAGAAAATATATATGTATAACTGATTTTACGAAACTTTATTCAATAATTTTCATGATGACATAATTCAAACACTGTTTAGTTTATCACTACTCTCAGTAAGTGATCCTAATCCTACTGAATCCATAGTACTAAGAAAGAGGCCTTGGGTTTCCATGTTTTAGATTTCAGGTGCCAAGGAAAACAGCCATTAGTCAAGAGCAGGCCACTTTTGAACAATTACGGCATTTCTATAAAAATGAGTTCACTCCTAAGCAGAACCCAGGGAAGCCTAACCAGGAGATCGCTCTCAGAATGACAATCATACTTCAGTCAATCTGCTGTGGTCATTATTGTCTAGTCTGCCTAAAAACTGCTTTCAGAATATCCTGATTAGAAAGGAACAACAGGAGAGGCAGGAAAAAAGAGAGACAGAGACAGAGATATGGGCAGAGAGAATGCACCTTGAAGGACAAGACAGTTTCTAGAGGTACAGAGAAAGACAAGCAGGACAGGGAAGACATACAAACCAACAAGAGAAAATGACCGGGACATGCAGAAGCAAATGAAACAAAGCTCCCACTATGTGAAAACGATAAAAAGAGCCCACGAAGTCCCCTGCTGCAGATTGCAGGTGTCACAAACTAAAACATATCCAAGAGGAGCTGGGCTATTCTTTCCCACCTGGAAGTAAATGAGGAAAAATCTGTTGAGTAACGGTGCTGTACCCTAAAGAGCAGCTGCATTTTCATGGAATTCTCTATAGATTCGGAAACTTAATTTCATCAATTCAGCAGACCTTGACTGAGTCATATAATCCAATCTTCAATAGATTGATGTATTAGTTATGAAGCCATTTAACTGAAAAATGAATAAACCACAAAAAAGTAACAGCCACCAACATAGCCTCCCACTGTGTAGCCTCAAAACCACTAAGTACTTTAACTAGGTATTTCTAATTATTTTATAATGGGAAGGGGGAGTTAATTCAAGTTAATCGCAGGAAAAAAAGATTATGGACACTCACCATTAAAAAAATTTCCATACAATATAAAATTAAAATAACTAAATCCCACTACTGAGAGATAACCACTTAGATATTTTATTTCCATCTAGTTTTTTTTTTTAATGCATACATAGAGACACCATTTTTTCCCTAAACAATTGGGATAAGATTGTCCCTTACTATAAAAGTTGACTTCTCATCTGATTATAAAACATTTGGTAGGAAGAAGACACAAAATTAAGAGTTATTTCTAGGAAGACTCTCCTAACAGATACGTGTCTTCCTGTATTGTGGATAATGTTGTTTGAGGAACCTGACTGGCACCAGATTCCCAAGGCCCAAGAGGCCAGGACATGTGGCCTCATTCTCAGTCTGGTTTGGGGCAGGGTGGCCAGCCTCCCCTTCGAGGCACAGCATGCTGATCAATTCTCCCTCTGAGCCTGTGGCTCCCTTCCCACCTCCTGTGGGCTCTGTATTTCAACAGGATGTCAGGAAACACAGCTGCCCTTCAGACTTTCTGACTCACCTCCTTTGTGAGCCAATCTCCACAGTAGAAGCATCTTTTTTTTTTTTTTAATGTTTATTCACTTTGAGAGAGAGAAAGAAAGAGATTTAGAGCTCGAGCAGAGAAGGGACAGAGAGAGGGAGAGAGAGAGAATCCCAAGCAGGTTTCATACCAACAGCCCAGAGCCCGAAGCGGGGCTCAGACTCATGAACCTCGAGATCAGGACGTGAGCTGAAATCAAGAGTGGGGTGCTTAACCGACTGAGCCCCCCAGGTGCCCTCGTCTCTAATTAAAGGGATACAGACTGGGGTCTTCTTGGAAACCAAGGCTCAAGCCAACAATATATAGTAACCTACATGGTGTTTCCCCCTCTTTTCTCCAGCTTCTGGGAGACTGAAGTACTGTAACAGCCTTCATCCCCACCCACCCTGTATCCCTCGGCTAGTTTTGGTCCAAGAAGGTTGTCTTTTTCATAAAGACAATCATGTCTCCTGTGCAATGCTGGTTGACACTTTCATCATCCAGGACCATTTCAAATCAATGTAATTAGCGTAGGAATCCTGAATACAACAGAACTTAAAAATTAGTTTCCAAATTATTAGATACACTTAGCCAACACAGCCCCACTTCTCAGTACTCTACCTGGCAGGTCATGTCACATACTCATCCATCCTTTAAATGTCAGTTTCAAACAGAATTTTTTTCTTTTAATTCACTTCCAACAGAAGTTCCAAGTCCAAAGTCCTCTTTATTTTCCTTTGGAGGTAGCAGGTCTGAGTAAAACATAATTTCTGAGACCAGCCTCTGAGCTCAGGAACATTTTAACCTGATTGAGTTGCACATAATATAGACTCCCAAGGCCAGAGCTCTCTGAGGAGAGAGGTTTAGTTTGAGAGAAGTAGGCAATCATCCTCCTGGTGATTCCTCCCTCGCCACATTCCGTACCCAACTTGGAGTCTCAGTCTCCAACAGTGGAGTACAGAAGCCTAACCTAAATCGAACTGTTAACTGAAAAATAAAAGAAGCAAGTTAATTTGATAAGTTCACAAATCAAACCCACCTATATTTATTTTTCAGCCACAAAACTCAATCCATGGCTTTCGTTATTGACTTACGGTATTCCTGACTCTCTATTTAGCAGTGAAAAACACTGATCTAAGCAACTGCGGAAATAGGCATTTTATACCAAATGGACATAATGTACATATTTTACATACTAATTATTTTTGCCAAGACCGTGTTATCTATTCTCCCACATCCCATTGTTAAATTTCATAAAATGATTTTTTTTAAAAGTTACTTCCAAATCCCAATCTCTTAATTTTCATCTGTCAGTGTTCCCCTCCAGTCATTGCGCAGAATGCACATTTCCCTCTGACACAGCTCCAGGGACACCGGAGCCCATGTTTGAACATCAGCCTCTCAGAAGCTGTAGTGAAAAGAGGGAAATAAAGACTTTAACTTCCTCAAAGGGACCACTGGGTCATGAAAGTAGAGGAACACGACACACAGATTTCCACAAGGCAATCACGCACCTGAGTGTGTGTGTGTGGGACTATAGTGCTGGCGTTAGGGAAGGTTATTATGGAAAGCCACTCCCTTTCTTTACAGGAATGATTATAAATAGTAGTGGTTAAAGCTAAAGAAAAAGAGACTTGACACACCTCACCTCAACTACCCGTGTTAGATGTTACTAGAAAATGCTGAAATATCCTACAGGAAATAATCAACATAATGATGCTAAATACGTTCTGAACAAGCGGATCACCGTCGGTGTAGTCACCTATGTATGTATCTATCCATCATCTTACACACATAAACACACATCCTTCTGATAGACATTTTGTAATTCTAAAAGCAAATAGCTGAGTAAGGATGTGGGTAAACGGAAATACTTATACACTGCTGGAAGGAGTATATAAGACGATTTAGGCGATATCCAGCAAAGCTGATAATAAGAATGTTGATTAACCCAAAACTGCACTCAGAGATAATACACCCTGAAGTCACTCGCACAAGTGTACACAAGGAAATAAGTGTAACTGCTGTGTTCACGCAATTCCACTGTTTGTAACTGGAAATAATCCACATGTCCGTCACCAGATGAATGAATGAACTGTACATGTATTTAATAGAATACTACAGAGCTATTAAAATGAATGAAAAAAGATACATGGACCAACATGGATAGTTCTATAATACAAAATGTTGACTGACAAGAAAAAAATTTGGAAAATATTTGAGAGTATGAACCCATTTTTTAATGTTATAAACTTAGAAAACACAACACACACATACATACATACTTACACAGAAAATAAACACCGGATTCGACCGCAGTTACTTTTGGTGTAGAAAGAGGAGAATAAACCCTGACAGGAGATGATGAGGAATTTCACATTTATCAGTAATATGTTCTTTCTTTAAAAAAAAAAAAATCTAGGTGCCCCTGGGTGGCTCAGTTGATAAGCATTCAACTTGGGCTCAGATCATGATCTCACAGTTCATGGGTTCAAGCCCCGCGTTGGGTTCTGTGCTGACAGATCAGAGCCTGGAACCTGCTTTGGATTCTGTGTGTCTCTCTCTCTCTGCCCCTCGCCTGCTCACACTCTGTCTTCTGTTTCTCTCTCTCAAAAATACATAAACATTAAAAAAAGAATTGTTTTCAAAAATCTAGAGAGCATGTGACGATACTAACATTTGATCATTCTCTGTGAAAAATTCACCAGTACCGTTCTATTTCATTACACATTTTATGTGTTATTTTTGTGAAAACTAAAATTAGGAAGTATACAACTTCGTGTAAAAATAAAAAGAGTCATCTCTGTAAATCAATGGTTTATGTCTATAAATGTGGGGTCAGTTACTACAAATGTAATATCCTCTTCAAACTTTCCTAAATGAAAGATCTCTGATTAAAAGAGAGTAGCCTTTACAAAGAAGGTCATCATGCAAAAATCAAAGGCTTTAGTATGTTTTTTCCCATGTAACTACTTGAAGAAATATACTGTATGTTTGAAAGCAGAAAGAAAGAAAGACAGAAAGAAAGAAAAAAGTGTAAAATGCAAAGAGATTAATTCTCTCAATTACTTTTTTTGTTGTTTTTTTTGTTTTGTGTGTGTGTGTGTGTGTGAGAGAGAGAGAGAGAGAGAGAGAGAGAGAACAAACAGGGGAAGGACAGAGGGAGACAGAGAATCCTAAGCAGTCTCCACTCTCAGCACTGAGCCCAACTCAGGAATTGATCTCAAGACTGAGAGGTCATGACCTGAGTTGGTATCAAGAGTTGGATGCTTAACCAACTGAACCACCACCCAGGCGCCCCTAATTCTCCCACGTTTTTAAATTTTTAAAGTTTTATTCATCTTTTAAGAAAGAGAGAGAATGAGTGGGGAAGAGATAGAGAGGGAGACACAATCTGAAGCAGGCTCCAGGCTCCAAGCTGTCAGCACAGAGCCCAACATGGGGCTTGAACTCACAAACCAAGAGACCATGACCTGAGCCAATGTAACCAACTAAGCCATCTAGGCACCACTCCCAATTTCTAGTAATTTTATCACTGTTTATTTAGGAAGACCACCTGAATGATATGGTAAGAACAAAAAATATTTTGTTGAAAATACATACTGATTTACAAGATAATACTTAACTGAAAAAATAGTTAAGCTGATTTTTTAAAGAATCAAATAGTTGAGGTCAATAATACCCTGAACTGGGAATTACTCATCAAATTGACTCCAAAATAACATTTTCAGTACTTAGTAGACAGCCAATAAGCAAATGAACTACCAAAATCCTTGACAACAATTGCATTCTCCCCTTGATTAAAATGCACTTAGTACACAATTACATGTCAAGAAGTTTGAAACTTGTTTCTTTCCTAAGCATTTATGTTTCATTTCTGATCACATCACTTGAATGCTTTGACAAGGACTGTATTTGTTAGCATGAAATTATGTACATTTCTGCTCTAGTAAGAAATGTTCGAAGAAATTATATAGCCAAACTTTTTGCTCACATACCACTATACCACTCCCCCTCCTCCTCCTCTTCCTCGCGGTCAACGTCATCAGTTCTGCAGCACCTGGCCTGTTGCTAAGCCCTTTCTGTACATTTTTAAATTTGATTCCCACAACAGCTCCGTGAAATTAGTTCAGGCATTATCCTCACTTTACAGACAAGCAACTGAGAAGAGAGATGTTAAATAACTCATCCAAAGTCACATGGATTCAGCAAATGGGACAACAGTGATTCATCTGATGGCAGAAGACAAGTACTCGGGACCATCACACATTCTACATACGACCAAAGAGAAAACCCTGGAAACAATAAAGATGAAGGCAGCTATGTACATGGCACAATATTAGGCAATTTGGCAAATCCACTTTAAGAGGGACATTATTTTTCCCCCAGGGTCGGGCCCTCCTCACTCTAATAATCCAGCCTCAACATTACCTATATCTTTTACTCTCGATCGTAATTATTGAAAAACAATTGCTGCGAGCATGAGATCGAAATGGAATATGCCAGAAATCATTGAGTTACGCAGTGTGGAGGCAGGTGCACTGAACCCTGTTGTTCTTCTGCTCCGAGGCAAGCAAAAGGCCGGCAGACACGTCCCTGGCCATAAGCTATCAAGTGCATTGAAGGCGGCAACCTGAATGAATCATGATTACCTTTCTGACTCCAGTCAAAATCCCAAAGAATTCAGTACCTGAATAAGATGTCCTAATGTGCTCCTTTTTGTGATTCCAAGTCCCAAATATCAGCTATTCAAACTGAGGCCGCACAAAGAGCTGCATATTTGGGATCATTCCAGACCCACCCACAGGGTAATGCTATTCTGCTTTCAACAGCTGCTGCTCCTCACCTGAGGTGAGGCAGGTGCAGGACAAAAGAAGCAGAAGACTGTGCACCTGCTCCCTCAGATTCAACTCAGGTAAATCAGTAAGGCTGACCTCTGTGAGCCTGTCGCCAAGAACAGATGTTTAGTGAAAAACCAGGAGAGTCTCATCCACTTGACTTTGCCTCCGCTGAATTTCATTGAAATTGCCCAAATTGATCAGACTCTATTAACACAGGTGCTTAAGGCAACTGCTTCCTGAAAGTCTGGTTTATCTAGAAAGACCCTGTCAGAAAATATGGAGATGAAATCTTAGCAGGCCAAGGGAGACATGGCTAGTTAGTCTGAGGGAAAGGATAACACCTTAGATCAATTTTAAAGTAAGAACTGCTTTATTGATTGATTCTAGAGGTTTGTGCAGATGAAGAAGGGTTATTAGCACATACTGTAACTTTTTATTATAAAAAACTTGAAATATATACACAAGTAGACAGTATAGTATAATGAATGTCACGTACGCATCAACCAGCTTCAACAAACTATAACGCAGGGCCACCTAGCCACAGGCCGCCCCCACAACACACATCTACCCCTGCCATAGATTTTTTTAAATATTTACTTATTTATTTTTGAGGGGGGCGGAGGCAGAGAAAGAGGGAGAGAGAGTCCCAAGTAGGCCCTGCACCATCAGCAAAGAGCCCGACGTGGGGCCTGAACCCATGAACCATGAGATCATGACCTGAGCCGAAAGCAAGATTGAGATGCTTAACTGAGTGAGCCACCAGGAGCCCCTGCAATTTTCTTTTAAATCTTGGAATCTACGAGGTTACCCATCCCTTTCTCTTCCTATCACCCCCACCCCTGCAGGCCCACCCACCACTTCTTTATGAAGAAACTGTCTTTGATGCTGTCCAGTGTCACACATCTGGACTTCACTCAGCGCATCCCTGATGGGAGTTTAGCATGTCCCCGTGTCTTCTGCATTACTTCAGCAAATGTGAGTTCAACTTTTGGGTAAAGGTTTCTTCATGGGTGGTGATGTGGAAACAATTCTTTTTAACAGAGATACACAAGAAACAGAAGTCACAGAAGTGCTCAAGAAGAGGAAAGACACTTGGGGCACCTGGGTGGCTCAGCTGCTTAAGCATCCGACTTCGGCTCAGGTCATGATCTCACAGTTTGTGGGTTCGAGCCCCTTGTTGGGCTCTGTGTTGGCAGCTAGCTCAGAGCCTGGAGCCTGTCTTCAGATTCTGTATCTCCCTCGCTCTCTGACTCTCCCCTGCTCACACTGTCTATCTCTCAAAAGAAAAATAAACATTAAAAAAAAAAGAAAAGGAAAGACACAAAGCAACAGGAATTTGACGGATACAGTAAGTGAAAGTAGAAAAAGGGAAAGTAGGGTAAACTCTCTGGAGGGCAAGATAAATTCTAAAAAGGAAAATAGACAACCACACCTAAAAGGAGATGAGCCCCATAACCACACTGGAAATAAGCAGGATGGACAGCAAAGGAGGGGGGATGCCTGACCCCACGCGGCATCGCCCTCCCTGTTCCGCACAGCACGGAAGCCTTCCTGACATGCTGAGAACAGGCTGCACCAGGCCCACAGTCCTGCTAACAAGTGATCCCACCAGAGCTCAAGCCGAAGCCTTCCAACCCCTCTGCAGTTCAAGATCACTAGTGCCAGATAGCTGGTAAGCAGATAACTCGAGGAGAGACTGAGGCACTGGACCACCACACCTCATTACTATGGAAAACTCCTCCCGGCCCTTAAGAAGCAGCCATTCTTTCTATAACCCATATTGGAGCCAAGCAAATTACCAGGAAAGACAGGGGCTCTATAGCCAGCATCTCTGGGTTTCAAGCCTGACCCTGTCACTGTCTTTCTTTGTGACTGAGGGCGAATTATTTGTCTTTTCTGAAACGGTTTCCTTACTTGTAATATGAGATAACAGCACCTCCCAGTTTTGTGAGGATTAAACAGGGTAATACAAACAGAACTGACAAGAGTGACTGGAACACAGTAACTGATATTCAATAACTTCACATATTGTTTTTAGTTTTGTATTAATTTTGTAAATGCTTATTTATTTTTGAGATGGGGGGGGGGAGGCGCAGAGAGAGAAGGAGACACAGAATCCCAAGCAGGCTCCAGACTCTGAGCTGTCAGTACAGAGCCTGACGTGGGGCTCGAATCCACGTCAGATTCGAGATCTGTGAGATCTGTGAGATCATGACCTGAGCCAAGGTCAAACACTTGTCTGAGCCACGGAGGACCTCCTCATATACTGTTTCTATTATTGTCATATTGAATTAAGTGATTATTGGTCACCACTAAGGCTTACAAGAGTATTTCTTCTCTAACACCTTTACCAACAATCTGAAAGGAACGTTTCCCAATTTGTTACGATTTACTTGAAGCACTTGTCAAAAGAACAAATTACGTGATGTCCATCCCTCCCCACGGAGGCAGAAATCTCCAGGAGGAGAGTGTAGGAAATAAATGTTGAACCAATACTACAGGTGATTCTTATTTTGAGCAATGTAAAAACCACTGGAGAGCTCAGGGAAGAAAAATTCGGATGTCACCAGAAGGTTCTGAATACAACTCTATTTTCCATCAGATTGCTTTTAAAGTTACAATGGACATTAATAGAAAAATGTGATTTTGTAATTCCTGAAAATATATCAGATTATCTGTTGCACACTATTTCTTCCATATATATTGCTGAGCATTATTTTTTTTAAAAAACAGTTGCTTCTAGGGTGTCTAGGTGGCTCAGTCTGTTAAGCATCTGGTCAGCTCATGACCTCACGGTTCATGAGTCTGAGCGCTAAGCTGGGCTCTGTGCTCTCGGCGCAGGGCCTGCATTGAATCCTCTGTCTCCCTCTCTCTCTCTCTGCCCCTTTCCTATTCTCTCTCGCTCTGTGTGTCAAAAATAAATAAGCATTTAAGAATAAACGACTGCTTACGATGTTCAAATCTGGGCACCAATGATTTTGTCATTAGAGAGGAAGCTCCAGAGAAAGGAAAGCTTCCATAAACACCATCTCTGCATCTTGCTTAGAGTCTACAAATTGATAATTAAGCAAGAAGAAACATCAAGCAAGATGTAGCTTCAAGCGCTAGTTATTCATATACATGGAGAGTGCCCTGTACGACATCAGGCTGCAACTGCTCAAGGCCAGTGGGGACAGCGCCATAACGCGTGTAAGTGTTGTATGCCACTGCGTGACGATTGCTGAAGCTTAGAATTTTTTTCTTTGTCTCATTAACTAGAGTTTTTTATTTGAGGCAAATTTTACATAAAATGAAATGCACAGATTTTAATGGAGTTTTGGCAAATACAGCGCAAACACTCAAGACACAGAACATTAGCACTCCTCTGAAAACTAAGCCTATTACCTATCAATCTCCACTACTCCCTCTCGCTCCGCATCCCTGAGGCAACAAACATACTGAGTATTTCTCCATCATAGATTAGTTTTGCCTGTTCTATCACTTCATATAAATGCAATCAGACCCTGTGTATTTTTTCTGTGTAACGCTTCTTTCACTTAGCATGTTTTTGAGATAAATCCTTGTTATTCTTATTCATTCCTTTTAATTGCTAAACAATATTCCATTGTGTGAGTAAATCACATTTTGTTTTTCTATTCTTCTCTTGATGGACACATGTACCACTTCCTAGTTCTCTAGCTATCATGAATAAAATGGCTGTAAACATTCTTAAGTCTTTTTTGACCAGTTGTTTTCATTTCTCTTCAGTAAAATGGGCAGAAGAGCTGGATCATCAGGACGGGCATATAGATCTACCTTTATAAGAAACTGTTAGGCTTATTTCTAACCGGTTGGGGACCCTGATTCCCAGTACGGAAATTCCAGTTGCTCCACATCCTTTCTAACACTTAGTGTTGTCAATCCTTTAAATTCTGGCAGTTGAACTGAATGCACAGCAGTATCTTCTTGTTATTTGAATTTGATGACTCATGACACTAAACACTTTTTAAAGGACGTATTGGTCCTTTGTGTCTTCTTTTGTAAAATACCTGTTTAAATTTTCGGCCTATTTTATTTTATTTTTTAATTAAAATTTTGTTTTTAGTGTTTATTTATTTTTGAGAGAGAGACAGAACATGAGTAGGGGAGGGGCAGAGACAAAGGGAGACATAGAATCCGAAGTAGGCTCCAGGCTCTGAGCTCTCAGCACAGAGCCTGACACGGGGCTTGAACCCATGAACGTGAGAGCATGACCTGAACCAAAGTCCGACTGAGCTACCCAGGCAGCCCTGGCCTCTTTCAAAATTTACTTGTTTGTCTTTATATCATTGGATATCAATCCTTTGTCAGATAAATGTATTGTAAATATTTTCCCTGAGTCTATGGCTTGACTATTCATTTTAACAGTGTTTTTAATTTTTATTTTACATTTCAGTTGACATTTATTACATTTATTTTACTCACGACATTGTGCAATTATTGCCACTATGTATCCAAGGGAAAAACTCCTTATTTCTCCTTGCCCTCAGCCCCTGGTAACCTCTAACCTACTTAACTGCCTTTATGAATATGTCTGCCATACACACTGTATGTAAGTAGAATCATATAATATTTGTCCTTTTGTATTCAGCTTATTTCACAAAGCAAACTGTTTGCAGGGTTCAGGCTGTACTCTGTATCAGAACTTCATTTCTTTTTATGGCTAAATAATATTAAATTGTATGTATCCACCACACTTTCTTTGTCCATTCATATGCTGATGGATATTTACGGTGTTTCCACCTTTTGGCTATTGTGAATAATGCTACAGTGAACATGGTAACAATTATCTGAGTACTTGTTTCCAATTCCTTTAGGTATAGACCTAGAAGTGAAACTCCTATATCATGTGGTAATTCTACATTTTTAACATAATGAGGAAGACCCACATTTTACATTCCCACTAGCAATGTCGGAGTGTTAGAAGTTCTCCATGTCCTCATCAACACTAGTTATTTTCCATTTTGCAAACTACAGACATCTTAGCAGGTGTCAGATGATATCTCAATGTGGTTTTAATTTGCATGTTTCTAATGACCAACGTTTTAAGCAGCTTTCATGGGGTTTACCTTCTTCAAAAAATTGTCTATCCAAGTCTTTTGCTCATTTTCTAATTGGCTCATCTTTCTATTGCTGAACTGTAGGAGTTCTTTATACATTCTGCATATTAAACTCATGAAATTCATGATCTGTAAATATTTTCTCCCATTCTGAAGATTGTCTTTTCAGTTTGATACTGTCCTTTGATGACTAAAAGTTTTAAATTTTGATGAAGTCCAACTTATCTATATTTTATTTTGCTGCTTGTATTTTGGTGACATATCTAGTCTCCACTGATAAATCCAAGGTCAAGGAAATTTATCCGTATGTTTTCTGCTAAGAGCATTATTATAACTCATGTTATATATGGCAAGAAGCAAGGGTCTATGTTCATTCTTTCCATGTGAAAATCCAGTTGTCCCCAGTACCATTTGGTGAAGAGACTATCCTTTCTCCATTGAATGGACTTGGTACCCTTGTTAAAAGTCAGTTGGCCATAAAAGTATGGGTTTATTTCTGGAATGCCAATTATATTACATTGATCTATAGGTCTATACCTATGGAGGTACACACTGTTTTGATCACTGTAATTCTATAGCAACTTTCAAAATTGGGAAGTGTTAATCTCCCAACTCTATACTTTTTAAAGACTGTTTCAGCTATTTGGGGTTGGGGGGGTTGTTTTTGCAATTCCACATGAATCTGAGAATCAGCTTTTCCATTTCTGTAAAAATAACTGTTAAAATACCAATAGGGATTGTTCTGAATCTGTAGATTACTATGAGTAATATTGATATCTTAATATTAAGTCTTACTATACATAAACACAAGTTTTTTCCATCATTTATGTCTTCTTTAGTTTCAGTATTAAGTTTTCAGTGTACAATTCCTTCACTTCCCTGATTAATTTTTTTCCCAAATGTTTTACTCTTTTGGATGTTATTGTAAATGAAATTGTTTTCTTAATTTCATTTTTGGATTATTCACTGCTAGCTCATAGAAAACAACTGGTTTCTGTGTGCTGACCTTGTAATCTACAATTTGTTTTTAGTTTTAGTTGCTTTGTTTAAGATTCTTTGGGATATTCTGCATATACAACAATGTCATCTGTGAACATAGAAAGTTTTATTTCTTCCTTTCTAATTTTGATGCATTTTACTCTTTTTTTTTTTCACCTGTCTAATTGCCCTGGCAAAAACTTCCAGTATAACATTAAATAGTAGTGATAGAAGCAAGCATCTTTGTCTTGTTCCTGATCTTAGGGAGAACCACTGAATATGATGTTAGCTGAGGGTTTTCATAAACGCCCTGTATCATTTTGAGGAAGTTACTTTCTATTTGCAGGTATTTTTGTTTTTGTTTCTTTAGTGTTTTTGATCATAAAGAGGTATTAGATTGTGTCAAATACCTTTTCTGTATCAACTGAGATGATCCTGTGGCTTTTTCTTCATTATTTAATGTGGTATATTTTTTATTGAAAAATATGATTAACATACAAAGTTAAATTAGTTTCAGGTGTACAATATCATGATTCAACAATTCTATACATTGCTCAGTGCTCATGATGATAAGTGTACTCTTCATCTCCTTTATTTTACCCATTCCCCCTAACTGTCTCCCCTCTGGCAACCACCAGTTTGTTCTCTGTATTAAAGAGTCTGTTTTGTGTTTGTCTCTTTTTCCTTTGTTTGTTTTGTTTCTTAAATTATACAAGTGAAATCACAAGTATTTTTCTTTCTCTGACTTACTTCATTTAGTATTATACCCTCTAGATCCATCCATGTTGTTGCAAACGGTGAGATCTCATTCTTTTTATGGCTGAGTAACATGACAGTGTGTGTGTGTGTGTGTGTGTGTGTGTGATATCTTTATCTATTCATCTATCCGCAGACACTTGGAATGCTTCCATATCTTGGCTATTGTAAATAATGCTGCAAAAAACATAAGAATCCACATACCTTTTTGAATTAGTGTCTTCATTTTCTCTGGGTAAACAGCCAGTCCTTGAATTATCGGATCATATGATAATTCTAATTTTTTTAAAGGACCTCCAGATTGTTCTTCAAAGTGGTTGCACCAGTTTGCCTTCCCACCAACAATGCACAAGGGTTCCTTTTTCTTCACATCCTCACCAACAATTGTTATTTCTTGTCTTTTTTATTTTAGCCATTCTGACAGGTGTGAGATGATCTCGATATGGTATTGATTTGTATTTCCCTGATGATTAGTGGTAGCCAATCAACTTTTCATGTGTGTGTTGACCATTTGCTATGTCTTCTTTCAAAATATGTCTATTCAGGTCTTCTTCCATTTTTAATTAGATTATTTGGGGGTTTTGGTATTGAGTTGTAGAGCTCTTTACATATTTTGGATATCAACCCCTTATCAAACATGTCATTTGAAAATATCTTCTTCCATTCAGTAGGTTGACCTGTCATTGTGATGATGGTTTCCTTCACTGGGCAAATGCTTTTTACTTTAGTTTAATTCTCCTTTTTTTCTCTTGTCTGAGGAGATACATTTAGAAAGTTATTTCTATGACCAATGTTCAAGAAATTACCACCTTTGTTTTCTCCTAGGAATTTTATGTTTTCAGGTCTCACGCTGAGGTTTTTAATCCATTTTGAGCTTATATCTTGGTAAGGTGCAACAAAGTGGCCCAGCTTCATTTTTTTTGCATCTAGCTGCCTTCCAGCTTCCTAGCACCATTTGTTGAGCAGAATATCTTTTCCCCACTGTATACGCTTATTGCCTTTGTGATAAATTAACTGACCATATATATGTGTGGGTTTATTTCTGGGCTCTCTACTCTGTTCCATTGATCTCTGTGCCTATTTTTGTACCAGTACCATATAGCTTTCATTACTATAGCTTTATAGTACATCTCGAAATCTGGGATTGTGACGCCTCCAGCTTTGTTTTTTGTTCTCAAGATTGCTTTGGCGTTTCGGGGTCTTTTGAGGCTCCATACACATTTTAGTATTATTTATTCTAGTTCTGTGGAAAACATTGATGGTATTTTGATAGGAATTGCATTAAATTCAGAGATTGCTCTGGGTAGTATGAACATTTTAACAATACTGGTCCTTCCAATCAATGAGCACAGGGTAACTTTCCTTTTGTTCGTGTTATGCTCAATTTCTTTCATTGATATTTTATAAGTTTCAGAGTCCAGGTCTTTCACCTCCTTGCTTATGTTTATTCTTATACCTAGGTGTATTACATTGATCAATTTTCTTTCTATGTTTAATGACCCCTGCATTCCTGGGATAAGTCCCACTTGGTGCTGGTGTATAATCCTTTTAATATACTATGGCATTTGATCTCCTAGTATTTTTGTTGAGAATTTTTGCCTCTATATTCCTAAGTAAAATTGGTGTATAATTTCTTTTCTTCTAATGTCTTTACCTGGATTTGATATCAGGGTAATGCTAGCCTCAAAGAATAAGTTAGGAAAAGTCCTCTCCTCTTCTCTTTTTTAAAAGAGTTTGAGAAGGATTGGTGTTAATTTTTCTGTAAATGTTTGGCAGAATTCATGGGGCGCCTGTTTGGTTCAGTTAGTTAAGTGTCCAACTCTTGATTTTGGCTCAGGTAAGACCAAGCCCCATGTCGGGTTCTGCGCTGACAGCGCGGAGCCTGCTTAGGATTCTCTCTCCCCACGCCCTCAGTCATGCTCTCTCCCTCTCAAAATATATAAATTTTTTTGAAAAATTTAGTATAATTCACCAGTGAAACGATCCAGTCTTGGACTTTTTTTCATAGGGTATAATTAATTTTTCAGTAAAATCCTTTAAAGGATTTCCTCCCATCATGTTATGATACAACGTACAAGTTGAAGTAATTTTACAATGAACCTCATATAACCACCACCTAGATTCTACAATAAACATTTTACTATACTTATTTGCCATATAACCATCCAGCTCAATTTTCATGCATTTCAAAGTAAGATGCAGACATCAGTACACTTCACTCCAAATATTTCAGCAAGTTTGTTCTCAACTTCAGCTGCCTCTAGCTACATGTGGCTATTTATTTTTAAATTAGTTATAAATGAATGAATGAATCAATCAATAAAAGCATTCAGCTGTTCAGCTGCATTAGCCACACTTCAGTGTTCAACAGCTGCATGTGGCTAGTGGCTACAAAAACACTGGAGGAATATGTCATCATATTCGAGATTCTGCCTCCATTCAAGAGGAGAGAATTACATAAAGTATGTAGAGCAGAGGGTGAGAACCTTGGGGACCACATTTCAATTCTCCCTGCCACATGTGGGAGAGGGAAAGATGCTACAACCCAACAACTGGAGAAATACACTCAGAGAAATGTGAGAAGAGGCACATACCTATAGCTCCAAACCATTTCCCACTGCCCCATCCCCATCCTGCCACCTCCTGATGGCTGGGTTTTGTCGTTTCCTTCCATTTCCTCACTGCTCCATCCCCATCCACCACCTACAGATGGCTGGGTTTTGTCATTTCCTTAACCATGGATTTGGGAAGGTTCTTTTGGAAGAGTCATAGGTGGGGCCCTATACCAATCTGTGACCAATCTGTGTCAGAACTCATGTAATGTTTGAACTGTCTCACATATAATATTTGAACATACCTCACAAATGACTGTAGATTTTTCTACTCCAAAGAATGAGCCAAGAGAACCCACAGCATATAAAAATTTCATCAGCAAAACAGAAAAATCAAAGTGTAACACAAGAGACTAAGTCTCACAATATGAAATCTAAATTAAAAAATTTTTCTTTTCGTTCTGAAACTTGTTCTTAATAACAACACAGAAAAGGACACTAACTCTACAAAAAAGAGAAAGCCATTATGTAAAGAAAAAACAGCACAATAAATAGAGACTACATAAAAATGAAAAACTGGTAAGGAAAAGCAGAAACTACTTTAGAAGCGTTCTCACAAAAATCTGTATGCGAATGTTCATAATGACTTTACTCATAATTACCACAATGTGGAAACAATCCAAGGCCTTTCATCTACCTGGTGATCAGAAAACAAATCGTGGTACATTCATACTGTGGAATACTACTGGGCCATAAAAAAGAATGAAGAGGCAACAGTAATGGATGAACCTCAAATACATTATGACAAGGGAAAGAAGCCAGACTCACAGGGCTACAAACTGTATGATTCCATTCATAGGACATTCTGGAAATGGCAAAAGTACAGTATAAGAACAGAAAACCAACTTGGGGTTCCCAGGGCCTGCAGTGAGATGAGGGCCTGACAACAAAGCAATAAGGAGGACGTTTCTGTAGAGGCTTCAACAGTTCGGGACCTTGGCTGCCATGGTAGTTATCATTCCCAAAAAGAATGACTTTCACAGTGTGTACATTTTTTAAAAAGAATATTTACTTAGAGGCAGAAACAGGAGATTGAAGATGACATAAAAATGAATTGAGGACAGACCTCAACATTAGAAATAAAACCATTACAACAACAAAAAAGTAACAGCAACGTGATAGCAGATAGGAAAAACATTTCAAGGAGAGCCATTTCAGGAGTAAGTGAAACTCAAAATGAAGAACAGAAATAATATCATTGTTTACCTAGAAGTCCCAAAAGAATCAACTAAAAAGCTATAGGATTAATAATTAATAAGAAAGTTCAATCAAGTGTCTAGATAAATATAGCAAAATCAGTAGCCTGCCCATCTACATGTGATAAAGTTAGAAAACATAAAAGAAAAGGAGAGCCCATTCACAAGAAGAGTACTCTAACAGTAAGGTCTTAGCAAGAAATGTATAGGATACAGAGTCAAAAATGAAGGTTTATAAATTCATATGCCGTATATACAGAATATATGCTTATAAATAAGAAAGTAAAGAAGGGACCCCATGCCGATGGAGAAAAGAAGGTCTTTTCTCAGTGTTTCTTGCAATCTCAGGTCAGCATCATCATTATCAACGTGGAACTTGAAAGCAATGCAAATACTCAAGGTCTTGGCCACACACTCTGGGGATGGGGCCCAGAAACCTGTGCTTTTGACAAGTCCTTCTGGTGATCGCAACGTCCCTTAAAGTTTGAGAACCAAGATGCCGATGTTGTTGGGTTCAGATCACACTTGGATGGGGGACCCCTGGCCTATTTAACGAATAATCAACTTTCAAATAGGTTTTCAGACCCACATTACATATGACTTCAGGGGCTTAATGTATACTGCATAAGTTATAGGTCACAGAGAAATGTACTTACAACAGAAAGACTAGTATTATTATGATATATTATGGCATCCTGGTTTTATAGTAAAATATTGTAAAAACTATAAGAATTTAGATTCTCTGATAGGGTTAAAAAAACATATGTAGAACTGCTTAGTATTACCTCACGTTCCCACGCTAAGTATTCTGGAGCCCTTGGCAAGCTTCTTCATGTTGATGGTAGAAGTGAATTACTCACAGAAATGCCAATATAATAAAATATGCCTGAGTGCTTCTTTGTGTGATATGTAAGACACAAAATTTATTTCTAAATACATATATATACATATGTGTGTGTATACACACACACACACACACACACACACATTTTATATATAAAATAACCCGACTATTAAAGTCACAACCTCTGAAAAAATTTAAACTACTATCTTGGAACACATAACAATGTCTTCTGACAAGAAGATTATGGAGAGAACACGACAGACAACTCTGCCCATGACACCCAGAGCGGCCCGAAGCTGAGGAAGGTAAGAGGCAGGCAGACCTAAAATTCAGTGAAACAAAATATTTTTTGCATGTTTTTTTAATTTTTTAAGTTTATTTATTTTGAGAGAGAGCAAGTGAGAGTGCACAAGCAGGGGAGGAGCACAGAGAGAGGGAGAGAAAGAATCCCAAGCAGGCTCCGCACTGTCAGTGCAGGGCCCCACGTGGGGCTGGAACTCAGGAACCATCAGATCATGACCTGAGCCGAAATCAAGAGTCAGACGCTTAATTGAATGAGCCACCCAGGCGCCCCTTCAGTGAAACAGAATATTAAGAAAGCTTGGAAACAGAAAAAATGATAATCAGGATCAAATTTCATAGCAAATTAAAAAATGAACAGTCAGGGTAAACCTTTTAGAGGTAAACCTTGACTGTGAGGAAAGGCTCTATCTCAACCCTTGCTCACCCTCTTGGTTTTGGTAGGTTGGATTCTCATACCAAACATTACTCCGGGGTGCGGACACCAAAGAGCAGGGATCACTGAACAGAATAGGAACCAGCAGTTCAGGAAATGCGGGACGACTTTTACAACCAGAGAGGTAGAAAAAAGTCAGAGGAGGTCATAAGTGGAAAGTCTAGAGAATCCAGGAAGGACAGGAAGAAAGTGCTGAAGGAGAATGAAATTTAAACTTGCAAACACCCAGCAGAGACCACAGTAAACCTGCCGCCACGACATACATTTTTGCTTTCCATGTGAATCTCTGAATCCCAGGTCCTTCATCTATCAGAATAGGAATAAATGTTTACCCAAACAAGTTGTTTGAAAGATAAAGGTCTTAAACACTGTTAAAGTGCCTTATACATAACAGACAGGAAATGTTATTTATTGAGTTTTTTTAAATCGTATATGGGCAGTTTTAAACCCAAGAGGTGTATTATTCTGCTCCTCCTGACCATGGAGCACCAATACTATGAAGTACCCAATTGGAGACTCGTACTCCACCTTCCTCCTACCACCAATTGTTCTTCGCTGCTTTCAGGGAGCCTGGCTTCCTCAGGGGCACTAGTGGCTCTCTGGCTCCACAGAAATGGGAAAAGAGCCCACTTGAACATGAGTCTTAACACTGTGCAGGTACTTCTCTATCCCCTCACGGGTGAAGCAATCACTGATGGGGAGATTTCTGTAAAAATAAATCAATACATAGGGTTGTTACAGTTGGCTTTAGAGACTTATCGATTTGACGCTGAAGGAGTCCAAGACCATAGTGTAAAAGCTGCTGTATGCAGGAGCAGAGGCAGCGTGGGTCAGCATAGAGAGGGCTGCTCTCGAACCAAGTCTGCAGGGGGCACAGGGAAAGCTTTCAGGTAAGAACAGATAAGAAGGGCATTCAATCTTGCTGTTCTCAGTTACTATCTCAAGTCTGAGCCCCCACTGCATTCCACTAGCAAAGTTTTACTTAGACTCTAAATGAACAAGATACGATATGGGGTGCCGACAACAACATCTAATGGTCTCGTAGAGGTGATGAGACATAACACTACTAACTGTAAGGCAAAGTGGAATCGGGTCAGACAGGGAGACATTTCTAGCAGGAGAAATCACTGCAAGAGATCCAAACCCAATGTAGCAATTTTGAGCTTGGCCTGAAAAAAATAAAGGAAACCAGGGCAACAAAGCTCCATCACCTTGGCAGAAAAGCCTGACACACATCTGGGAAAAGTACACGTAGGTGAGTGAGGCAGGAGCAGCAGGACGTGATGTGGTTAGGGCTGAGGCTGGAAATTAGGACCACAAATGGCCTAAATCTCCAGGCTGAGAAGCTAGGATTATAACCATACCGAAGCAAACACAACACTTCAAATAGTCCAGGGCTCAAACAACGTGAGAGAGTCAGTTTCTAAGAGAAGGAAGCCTCAATTAGGAGTGACCCTCATGCGCACGCTGGAAATGAGAACAGAGCCATGAGTCATGGGTGGATGAGTAACACTAAGAAATGCACACAGAACCAATTCAGGGTCACAAACAGGTTCTCTGAGTTCACACTGATCTACAGTTGAGGAAGCAGAGTCGGGCCAGCTGGAGTAATGCATGGTGAGTCACTAGCAAACCAATGACATAGGTCTCGGCCCTAGGGGAGTGAGCTCAGGCTGGCCTGGGTAATGGCCACATAGGTACATCATGGTCCACGTCAGCCTGTGAGGACATCTGACGCTTCTGTGACGGGGAAAGCAGGACAGCGATTTTAGACAAGAGAGGTCGGAAAATTCCCAGGATACCCTCCCCATATTTGACTACGAATTCCTTACATTTGGTCGGGTCTTAGATCGCAGAGGTTTGTATGGGACACACACAGGCTGTCAGAGTCAAAAAATTGCGATGCTCATTTAACACCTGAGGCATTTTCCTATCCCTGAGTCATCACTGTTGGTACAAATCTATTTTCGGTAAAGCATTCCATATTTTGTACGACTGCCTGCAGCTTTGCTAACCACACAAGTTTTCCCTATCACAGCACGGACCACATCACAACGTTAGGCATGTTTGTTCTGAATTCACAGCAGTCCACATCAACTCCCTTCCAACCCCATAGATATGTCAGCTCTCGGAGGCCAGAATTATGCACTGGCCCCTATGTCTTCCCTCACCTACTACATGCCATAGCCTAAATAAAGGTGTTGATTGAACACATGTATTGACTTTAGCTGGCTCTAGCTAGAATGTAAATTTTTAATATCTGGAAGTCTAATTTCTAAGAAGAAGATGGACAATGAAGTGGTAAGAGGGACGGACACACACACACACACACACACACACACACACGGATCTTCCAGATCTCTTTCTTACTACCTATAGAATCAGAATATATTGACTTTACATGATACTGACAATGTAAGGGTGCCAAAATGTTTCAGTTCTGAAATAAACAAAAAACTTTCCCTTAAAATTTGTCCTTTTGAACGTCTACACCAAGGGAAAAAATAGGAATAAAAGCATATTAACAAGAAAAGTATTTTCCTATTTGTGAAATGAACATACTATCGTTTGGACACAGTGTGTAAGACTTTGAATCCATTTCTTAGTTACTACTCAGAGTATCACAGATCTTATCATGGTATGGGAAATCAACAGATCGCCGGCTTAAGTTCATTCCCTCAGTAGTGTATAGTGACCAAAAATGGGCCACTGTTTTTTCCCCCCTCCCTTCATGTATACATTTTCAGGACTATAGTAACAGTTTCAGACTGAGGTGGCCTTCCATGGAGTATGAATTGTCTTAACAATTCTACCAGTAGAATCTCCGTCACAGACGAGGAAATCTCATAGAGTTTAAATAATCTGTGAGAAGATCACACACCTAACACGTGAAGGAACCTGAATTCCTATCTAGGTATGTCTGGCTCCAAAGTTCAAATTCCTTCCAGGAAGTCATTGTCTCCTCTAGGCTCAAAAATGAAAAAGCCTTGGAAATTAAACACAAGAAGAAAAAATAGTAATGAGCTTAAATCTAGAGTATAAGATTTCCCAGCAATGTGCAAATATTGCTATGGTGCCTAAAAACATGTCTGCTAGATAAGCGACCATTGCTAGTGTTTTCCTTCAAGGATGACCCCACGCCCAATAGCAGTGGCATCTGAAAGCTCCGACATCTTAGCAGCAAATCCTCCTCATTTGTGCCGTTGACATCTGTACGCAAAACACATCCTTAATTCCTGCCCCAAGTAGAAGAATCCGTGCGACTGAAACCTGCAAAGCCTGTTCTAACCACCAGTGCAGCCCTGTCAGTGGAAACCGCAGGCTCTTACATTTATCAGCAGCTCCCCACCAGTGTGTTTAGATCCTGAGTCAGCTTCAAAAACCCCAGCAGCAGCTGGTAAAAATGGAATGCTAATTCATTACAGATGGCAAAACACTGCCTGCATTTTAATTTATTTACATTTTCAGAAATTTTGAATCTGCAGTTAGATTGCCAAATTATTTTAACATGTAAGTTTAGCCTTTTCAATTCAGTCTGTGCTCAATAAAAATTAATGTTTATATGTTAAACATTCTTTCAACGAGCCCAATTAGTCCTATATTCCCACAGTTTATATTTTAAAAGCTATTTAAGCTGGTAAGCCTTGATTTTTTTTTTGAATTTCTTATTATACAAGCCACACACAGAGATGGGACAAAATTAGGCCAAATCAAACCAAAATTTTTCAAATATAACTATTATATATAAGGATAATTTTCAGTACTTCGTATTTTCCACAATTGCTATGTTTAGTAATGTGAGACTAATAAATTAATAAATTGTAAGATTATTAAATAGATTTATAAACGCTGTTGTTGTTTTTTCATTAGTTAGGGTAACAGAGACAGAAAACACATTATTACTTGATTTTTAAAAGCCAAGGGAACAGAGAAAGGAAATAACCCAAATAAAATGCTTATAGCACTGCTGCCCCCTCCTGGAAACAGTCTTCCAACCCCCTCCCCCCCAACTCACAAACAATAGTGAAGATGAAATATTTTAAATGTAAATACTGAAACCTATTCTAAGAGCTTCTATTATTTTTTTCTCTTATCAATTTCAAAGGTCTACACAGACATATAATTATCGAGTGAAGTACAACTGTTCTCTTCAAATCCCCATGGCTTCCTGGGCGATGACCTTGCTACCTACTTATTAAGAGAGCTAGAGAACCATTCATTCTGAAAGTCTTTAACCTTCCTCCCACTACTTCCAAATTTCTCCATTTTTAACTTGAATTCTCCTTTCCCCTTTTTGTGGGAGAGTAGGGAGCGTCCCTGCCCCTGTGCTCATCTACCTTACAGCCCCTTTCCACCTCCTCTGGAAATGCTCTCCCACCATGCAAGAACCATCTCTCGGGTGAAATTAAAATCTACTTCCTGGTCCTCTAGAAACACACAGATGTACCCCTAACGTGAAAGTACTGTTCCCGTCACAGGATTTCATCATTTACCACACCATATCTGTTCTCTCCATGGTTGGGGGCACCAAAGGGTAGCTTTTATAGGGCTTTGGCAATCTCCCCCTGACGCCACTCCAAACCCCAGTTATTTCCTTCTGCATCTTGGGCCCGATGCCCTTCAAGGCAGTACAAATAAACACAACTCCCAGTGAAATCAGTGTGTTTGTTTTAAAACCACAGCTCCCCCACCTGGGACGGCCACCCTTAAGTGCCCTCTACATAGATTTCTGGACCGGCCACTCCTCCCTAACCTCCAAACCCCAGTCACCTCCCTCTAGCTACTCCTGTCCCGGCAATCCAGTTTCCTCTGCAGTCACTCACCAACGGCCTCTTGGAAGTTAAGAGATTCCTGGTCACTTAACATTTTTTAAGGCTCAAACAATATTAAAAATTAAGCAAGGTCAAAACGGTGTTACAGGAATTGTAACATGAAACAAAGCAATGCCTTTTAAAACATGTACGGAAATAAATGCAATGACTAAGGGCCGTGGTATACGGGACACTGGACACAGTCCTTCTGGGCCTACCTCCAATGGGCCCTGCTCTAAGGTGCTGATTCTTGGCACCCACTGCGAGTAACACAGTGGTCAAGATCATGGACTACACAGTAACAATGTCCTGGCTACATAAACCTGGGCAAGTTATTTATCATCTCTTGGTTCAGTCTTCTCATTTATGAATTAGAAAAATTAGAGTATATACTTCAAAGGGTTCTTAGGAGACCATGGTTATAAACATAATGGACATAGAACTGTAACTGGCATATATATAATCAGTCCTTGTTCTCTTTCCCTCTGATATATATTTCAGTCACTATTATCATTACCACCACCACCACCACCATCATCTCAGCGCTTCCGGAAGCAGACTTCTAGGCCCTGCCCTCGTCCTAGATACCTGTGATAAAGAGTTCCCACATCTACATTTTTGAAAGGCTTCCCGGGTCATTGTTATGTTCACTAAAGTCTGGAAATGACGACTCTGGGGAAATTGTTCAAGATTACCAATGAGTGCCTAATGGTCACATCCATGATACTTTCTTTACCCTACTCAGCCTCTGTGGAACAGCTGGCAACTTTCCCGCTTTCTGCTCCAATGTTTGGCTCCCAAATTTTCATTTAAATTTGAACTTTTAATTTTTTATTTCTAACTGATCTCTATACCCAACGTGGGGCTTGAACTTACAATCCTGAAATTAGGAGTTATATGCTCTACTGACTCAGCCAACAGGTACCCCAAAACTTAAACTTTCTAAGAGAGACTCCGGAGAGAATTTGGAATGGACAGCTATAAATTTCTGCAAAGAAAGACTTCCAACACTACACGGAGCCCAAGCCTAACATTTTCCTTTCTTCTAAAGAAAGTTGCCCCTGTTTGCATCTCAATTTCCATTACTGAAACAACCTTTTCCGGGCATTCAGGTTCCAAGTCTCAGTCACTGGTAGACTGTGTGTGTGTTTTCTCGTTCTCTAATTTTTTAAAATCCATACTTCTACAATATCCTTGATTTCTTTCCAGTAATTACAAAATGATGCTGAAGCTTCTTAGCTGTGGACATAAGGCTTCCACAATTCGGCCTTTATAGAATTCATCACATCCCACCACGCACCCAGTGATTCCCACAGCTTGGTGCTCTTGACTGAAACATCCACGTCCATCTCTTTCCATATTTGCTCACATTATTTCTCCAGTCTGGAATGGGAGTGCCTTTGCCACGTTACCATCTACCAAATCCTACACATCCTTTGTTTTTTGAGTTTTTGTTCTTTTTTTTTTTTTGGATTTTTGAAAGAGAGCGCAAGTGTACATGCAAGCAGAGGGGCAGAGGGGCAGAGGGGCAGGGGGGCTGGGGGGAGAGACACAGAGACAGAGACAGAGTGAGAGAGATCGAGGCAGGGAGGGAGAGAGAATGAATATGAATCCTAAGCAGGTTCCATGGTCTGCACAAAGCAAGACACAGGGCTTGATCCTACAACCCTGGGATCATGACCTGGGCCGAAATCAAGAGTCAGTCAGATGCTCAAGTGATTGAGCCCCCCAGGCGCCCTGAATCCTACGTGTCCTTTGAAACTCAGCTTAAAGGTACTTCTCCTCTATAAACCAGCACCATCTTAAAGCCAAAAATCTTTCTCTGCACTCTGATGATTCTTGCTAATTGTTATTTTTACTTAGTTCTGAGTACAATTTTGATAAACAAAACTGTAGTAATTAATTGGCCTTTTGGGGAGATAATCAGGAAAGTGCATATTAGGAAAAGTAAGCTTTTCAGAGTGCTAAAAAATAAAGTACTGGTCTAAAATATACGTTTTAAATTAAAATATTTTCAATAATACAAGATGCTAAATATGTTCCTGAAAACATGATATATTTTTATGACTATTTCCTTCTATAATTAATGACATATAAAAACTATGCAACCATAATCTGTACTTGGAACATACTTGGGTCTTTCCTGTTGCTCCATGGTTCAGCAAAATAATTTCAAGACGTTAATTTAGACATCTACTGCATCCCATGCCACTTCATTCAAGAATTCCAAATCAGGGCACCTGGGTGGCTCAGTCAGTTAAGCATCCGACTTTGGCTCAGGTCAGCCTGAAGCCTGCTTCAGATTCTGGAGGCTGGGTCAGCTCCTGTGTCAGCCTGGAGCCTGCTTCAGATTCTGTCTCCCTCTCTCTCTGCCCCTCCTCCACTCGCACTCTCTCTCTCTCTCAAAAATAAAAATATTTTTAAAATAAACATTACGGGTACTTGGGTGGCTGAGTCGGTTGAGGGTCCGACTTCGGCTCAGGTCATGATCTCACAGTTTGTGGGTTCGAACCCCGTGTCGGGCTCTGTGCTGACAGCTCAGAGCCTGGAGCCTGCTTCTGATTCTGTGTGTCCCTCTCTCTCTCTCTGCCCCTCCCCTGTTCATGATCTGTCTCTCCCCGTCTCTCAAAAATAAATAAATGTTAAAAACAAATTTTTAAAAAACATTAAAAAAATTAATTCCAAACCTATTATGTTCTTAAGCACTCTTCATTCACTGGTAAAGGGACAGATCCACTGTTTGTAAACTAACGGAATGTTATAGACCCGTGACACAAAAGATAGACTTACTAGTGACACAAGAGATAGACTTAAGAGTAAGTGATATTAAATTCATGCAAAATTCATATTCTAACTTAATTAAAACAGTATGTATATTTTCAATCATAATCAAGTAACAAGTAACTACTTTGTATAAAACTTTAAGACATAGCTAATCTTACTTACAGGAGGGGATCAACAGCGGTAGAATTGAAGGGCCCATCAACCAGGGGTCTTGGCCAAGGGCCAATACAATGCAAACCTTCTGGTTTGTGCATTTATTAGCTTTGGTCGTTGTTGTTGTTGTTTATACCTTTTCCTTCATGAAGAAGACTAGTTGAAAGTTACCTCTACTCCAGCAGGAGTTTCTTATCTTGGCCCCAGAAACTTGAACATATTCCGGGACAGACATGAGGGTAGGGGGAAGAATGTCAGAATTTGGATGGAAAACACACACACACACACACACACTCTGTCTTCACTAATCTCTGGCCAAAATTTGGCACTTCTACAATTATGAAAGTATGCAATAAGTTATAGGTATCTTCAGCACCTAAGATTTTGTCCATAAGAAATTATAGTTTCATATCACATTAGTTATTGCAGATATTTTGAAAATGTCTGAAATGTCACTACTATGAAATTAAAGACAATTATTAGACACACAGCTGCATCTTAGTATATTGATAAACCCAAATATTATCATATCACAAAACTGTCCTTTCTGTATACTGATAATGCTATTTCAATGTAGTTTGTTTTCTTATAATCCTATGTATTTTTTTATGCATTTAAAAATATCATGAGAAGCCCTAAAATTGTATTTCTCCTAACTCATCAATGCCCTTCATTTGGCATGTCTTGTCTAGTAACTATGTGGAACTGAGTAGGTAGATGCCCGTCCTTGCCGTTAAGGAACAGGTGGTACTAGAGAATACAGGATAATGACTTACCCCAGTGCTTCCCTGTGCAATCGTTTCTGTCAACTAAATACTGCATAGATTCTTCATCTAGGTGGTTGATAAAAATAACCACAAGAGCAGTAACCGTCGCTGAGTGCTCGTGCACAGGCCCTGTGCCAGGAAGCCCTTATCATGAATTCTCACAATTTATGCGAGGTAACGAATTAGCATTTTCAGGTTACAGAGGAGAAGGCTGAGACTTGGGAAGGTTAAATTGCTTGCTCCAAGTCACATACCTGGCTCGTAGCCAAGCTGGGATTCAAATAGCTTGACCTCACTGCCTAGGCCTTTACTAAGCTCACGGCCTGGAAAACAGGTAATCTGGCTAATGTCTATGCATGAGGAAAAAAAAAATCCTGATACTTAAATGCTCTGAAAAGAAATGAGTAACCTTCAGGAGAGAAATAAAGTACTGCTGGAATACTTCCTGTCCACCACCACACTATATAATAAATAATAATCAAGAAACCTCCCGAGAAATAATTCTGGAGTTTTCACAATCTCTTGTCATCGGATGCCCTAAATGAACTTACACAGACAGAAAGGAGGGGAATGAGACTCAGCCAATGAAGTTTTTAGGACCCGTACTCAAGGTAAACATGAGGAAAACCTACTGGGGCATCCTGAAGGACCACCTCGCTTCTGACTCCTTCCCATCACAGAGATGGAGGTATGTGGACACCAGGCTGTCGGACGGCAGCACAGTCACGGACACAAAAGCTCTTCAGGCCTGTGTGCCATGACTCTGACGCTACTGGGACATCCCTGGGAGCATTCATGTCATTTTTGGAAGAAGCTACCATGTTTTTTCCCCCCTCAATTTCCATTTTAGGAAAATTCATGGAAATAAAATGACAAAATGCATGGAGATTCTCTTGGTGGAAAATTTTAATAGGGGTATTTTTACTGTTTATACAAAGCTCTTAAAGAACCACTCAGACTGTACAAATATTATTTTGTATTTATTAAAGAGATTGTGAAATCACTAATCTAATGTCAACTAAATGCAACCACAGGCTCCAGAAGATTGCCCAAATTATTCTGACACACTGTACTCTGCTATAAAATACGTAGCATAAAATGGGTGGCCATCAGATGTCACTTTATTATTACTATTTGTGTCATATAAATATATACTATAGATTCCATTAAAACTTTTCATGATACTAATATTCATATTAATAAAGAAAACAGCCGCTTGTGAACTATAAACATCCTGATGGGTACCTTAAATACATCATTCTTAATGTTATGTGAAAATATTCATAAAAATTAATTTATGAGGCTTAAAGCATGTTACTTTCCTCCAAAATATACAAGCTTGAATACCATTTTCTAATTCTTTTTTCTAGAAACCACTGTAACATTCTTAGGTGTTCAGTCCAGTGGCATTATGTATATTCATAATTTCTTATTCTTAAGCTTGACTGAAAAATAAGGTTTTGTTATATTTGAGGCAAAAACTAAATCAGCCTATAGGAATAAAACATACATTTTTTTTTTTTAGATAACCAAAGAAAATGCACTTTTGTGACCGTTTATGCTTTTGGATTTATATCATACTGTTATTTACAAATTATTCAGGAGGACAAGGTACATTTGGCTTTTCCAACTATTTTACTTAAAATAACAACATAAGTGGTGAAACATTTAGAATCAGATGGTCATGAGGACATTACTAAGGCCAGTTGGTTTTACTCAAAAACAAAAAAAATAACTGAAAGGTTTGTTTTAATATATTTCACACAGCTGAGACTGAGAGTTACATCATATCAATACCACTGATGAAAGCAACCCCCAACTAAACTGCGACGAGATACTGAACAGATGAAGTGCTGTTCAAAGTCAATGCAGCCCAGACTTCGGGGACAGAAGAATTAATGAGAAAATGAGAATCTACCAGATGGTGCCGCAGGATTCCTCGCTGCACATCCGCCACCTCAAGCAGCTTCTATACATGCAAAGCCCCAGGGCCCCACCTGGTAGCAGCATAATTACCCTAAATGTGCACTTATGTTTCATTACACCTTGGCCATTACTATGTGCACTGATTACAAGTATCAATCCCTTTCATTTTCACACACCTCTGCAGTTCCATAGCATTCAACTGTGAAAACTCAGCACTCTAGGAGCTTCTAACACGGGGCCCATGCTGATAAAACCACAGAGGGTAAATTATTTGTCACTCTACAGGGTGCCAATTCAGTCTGATAAGGATGACATCATCCCCATTTTACCAATAACAATGGCACTAACAAGAACGTGTAATCAACAAACCTCAGTCCTCTGCTAGCCCTGGCAGGTGCAACTCTTTTTATGCTAAAAATAAGCCAACATTAGCTTCCAGCTCAAAACTATTTCTTTTATCACAATGCTAAGCAGAAGTTGGCTTCCATAAGGCTCTGCAGCTGCCGCCGCGGACGCCGCTTCTGCAGATGCCTGCATTAATTGTATCAAGGACATACTGAAGTAAGTGCTTATTCAGCACAATGGCTATTGGGGAGCAGCTGGAGGCACAAGACAAACTGTCTTGAAGAGAATGTACCAACCCAGTGTGTAAATTACAATGATGAAGGACAAAGGGAGTCTAAGTGTAAGGGTCTAATATAACTGTACAACAGCATGAAAATTTGGCGTTATCACTGGAGCCCAAACCAAAGCATTTTCTAAATCAGAAACAGACCCTTTCAGGGCTCACTAAAGCCACTTTTAGAATGGGGGTGATATTTAGTGTGTGTGTGCCCTTTCAACACAGCAGAAATAGAAAGTCATCATTAAAAATACCAACAGCGTTGATGTGGCCCTTCCTATAAAGATAAATCATAATGTAATCCCCCTCGTGTGTGTGTGTGTGTGTGTGTGTGTGTATTTCAAAGAATTAAACAGAAATATAAGAACAACATTGTTTATTGCACGGAAGCAACATGTGGCTTAAAAGACTAAATCGGCTGGCTTCTTCCTTCTCCCCTTCTCCCCTCACTCCTTACTTATTCAGTTAGTGCCCCCTCTATATATCAGTCTTATATGTTTTCAGTCATTTCCCTTCTACTTTCTAACCTCTCCATTAGTGGGCAGGGATGAATTAATGGTGATTAAAGCGTATTCCCGGCGATAGGTAATTATGAAGTGTTCAATCTTGCCCATTTGCGTGGGGACAGGGGAAATGGATCAATGAAGGCACTGCTGAGGCTAAGTGTGCCCCCAGAAAGGAATAGGATGTGAGGTGGGAGCAACGGGCTAGGGCCCAACCCTCGGGTCCCAAGACTCTGGTGGCCTTCACCTTGGTGTCCCTAGTAAGACGCGCCCTCCCTAGAAGGGGCTCCAGATGGCCACACACCTGCACTGCTTCTGGAAGCAGCCGGAAACATGTAGTGGGTGTGCTGACTGACTTCTAGCTGACATCATGACCAAAGTGCTTTATGTTTGTACCACTGACACCCCTCTATACACAGAACACACTTAAACTGATGAACATGCTGATGAACTTTTCAAAGAATGACCCACACTCCCGGTATAGAATCCCATTTTTGTAAATTAGAAATGACGTCAAATCAAAATTACTAAGTATTTTTAAACTTTTCAAATACTCAATTATTAATACAGATCCTTGCCATCCACAAATCTCCAAGTTGACAACGGTTATACATTATTAACCGGCTTTCCTTCAGGTGACATCTTGGACACAAAACAAAGATTTAGTAAGCTACAACTAAAACACCTCAAGAGGCTCACTCTACCTTACACTGAGATATCAATTCTAAGTGCTGGCTACACTCATTGAGCAGACAAATGACTTGATCCTCCACTCCAGTCTCAGAATACAGCTATTCAAATACAGATTCAAGCCTCAGAAATTTCAAATTGCTTCTTTCCACAGATTTTCAAGTTATCAAGAAACAGTTAAAAACACGAATGGTAAGCCTTGAACGCTAAAGGTCTACTATTCAAGTCGCTAACACATGGCAAATCCAGTTTGCTTTAATTTTAGCTAAAGTGAGAAAAAAAAGACTGTTTCCATGAAGAGGTTAGCATGGCCTAATACCAACCCTGCAGGCAATAGTGACTGTGCCTGTAATCAGTGATGGGAACCAACACCTCACTGCCTCGGTAATAATTTCCATTTTTATGTGGCATTTCCTAGCACAATTGCCATGATGCTAAAATGTTATTACTATCATATTCAAACCACTGTATCATCTGCAATCCCATAAAATAACAATTAACAGTATGTCTTCATTCAAATGATATATAGGTGAATTTTCAAGTTTCTAACCAATTTAATCACAACAGACACAACTCTAATGATTCCATTCACTTACCCATGACTTTACAATCTATAAAATACTATCTGTATGAATAGTCCATGATTGGAAAAGATAAATTTAAAAAAGAGTAAGAACAAAATTCTGGTGTCAATCGCAAAGCAAGAGAGCTGTGCCCAAAAGAGTCTTTGGTTTTTTGGTTGATTTTTTTTTTCCTGAAACAGTGTTGTTGTTGTTTTTTTTTTCTTTGAGTGTATTTGATATTTGACAGATATATTAGCTCTCAAGCATCATTTATCATGTTTATTTTTAATAGGTTTCCCTTAGAACAGCTGCCTAAGATGCTAATCTTTTCTTTTTCCTTGAGCCTTTTGTAAATATTTGAAATAGCTATTCATTAACAGTTGCACATTTATTCAGTCCTGTTGTACGGCTTGTGAACTGGAATTAGCTTTTATTTTATTTTTTCTATCTGTTGGCCAGACTAGAGAAACCCTGCTGTTTGGGTTCAATCTGTCAAGGTTCAAATTATCCTCCAACTGAGAGCTAATCAAGGGCGTCTGACCTGGTTTGCAAATAAACTAGGAACAAAAGTGGGTTTATTTTTTCTTTCTCTGGGGCACTGGTTCTCAGAAAGTAAAGCAAAACAAGAGCTGGTTACAAATGCAATTTGCTTAAAATTAAAACCAGGCACGACTAGCAATGGAAGAAGAGTTGGATTTACTCAGCATTTCTGAGGTACCCGGTCTGGCTGTAAATCCATTTTCTTAAATCTACTTTTTTTTAAAATAGGAATTGGTTTGCAAATAGATTTCAAATTCACATTCACAGCATACCCAATGACGGTCTGCGGCATGAGGGGAACACAGGTTTTAGGCAATCAAACTACTCTGATGGGTACAGTGGAAGTTTTAAGTATCTTCATGGATTCCAAGCCTCAAGTTAACAGGCACATGGAGCAGAGCTGAGCTTTCTGTACCATTAACATCATTACTATATTCATGTCATGTATATTTCTAAAATATGAAATGAAGAATTTTCTTTTAGTTCTTAATTTTTATGTTTTTGATTAGGTAAACTCTACCCCCAACATGGGGCTCTAACTCATGACTCGGAGATCAAGACTTGCACGCTCCACCTATTGAGCCAGCCAGGCAACTCAGAATGTTCTTTTAAACATTTTTAATTTCCAAACTTCAAGAGAGTTTTTTTTTTTTACTAAATTTTTTAATAACAAATATTAACTAATATTTGTTAGTCTTATTTACTAACAAATATTAAAACACTTTCTCTTAGTATGTTAAGGTTCCTAGAGCCTAAAATTATTGCTTGGATCTGATTTTCAGCGTTCTGTTGTTTTTAACAGATATCTAATCTTTTTGAAACAGTAATGGCCAATGAGACTGAAGACCTGTGAGGTGTGTCAGTACTGCCATCCAAGAACATGGTGACTGCAATACCACTAAGGGCTTCCCTCAAAATGATCACAACTGATGAAATGACCCCAGTTTTCATAATAAACTAAACTGCACTGTAGCAAGCAATGCATTTGCAATATCAAGTATTTGAGTACAACATTTCCCCTGAGGGGCAGCATTCTATAATGCAAAGTGCACTGGCCCATCAATCAGAAAGTCGCCATTTTAGTACTCTTGCTCAGACATGCACTGTAACCTCTCTGTGCTTCAATAAAGCAGGGACAAGAGCGCCAGCACCTATAATTCACTAGGTGAATGTAACGAGGAAAAGCCAGATGTAAAAGTGCAAATTATTTGATGCCCACTTCATAAACAATTTTATGAATATAAGGGCCCAAAGAACAGCATAATGTCTGAATTATATTTATAATCACACTTGCATTCATTGAAAAAAATCACTGTGACGAGAATGAAAATAAAACTAGGAATAAAACCACTGATGTGCAAAGAGCCTATTTTATGTTTCTGGTGGTAGAATATAATAAATATTTTGCAGCATATAAAATGAATTTCTGTTTACGTGGTGATAGCCATTTTGCATCCTGGAGTCCATGTTTGAGAATGATAAGCAATATGGCGGCTGAATACGTGATCAGATGTCAACATTTAGCTGTTACCCAACTTGAGAAATATCTTATCTTACCCAAAATATATTGGTCCAAGTTTCTATTTAGTTTTCCTTTTACTTAAATTATTCTGAACAAGGCACTCATCTTTAAGTAGCACCTTATAATTCACCAAGTTGTGTTATAGTGAAGAAAAACACATATTTGTTTTTTAACTTATCAAACCATACTTACAAATTACCTTTTAATGTCCCAACATTCACTACAGAATATGTGAAATGTATACAGCTTTTCATCATCACAAATCCTCCACTTAATAGGTACTTGACAAATGTTTGTTAAATAAATAATAACAACAATTACGATTAAATTGCACACTAACCTTGGCTAATGTGCTGGGGGAAAAAACCTCAACCAATCTCTTGGATTTACTCAAAGTAAGCTATTTTAAATATCATTATTTTAAGTCAAGAAATACACAGTAAAATGCAAAACGTTAATCAATCTGAGCAAAAACATTACAAAATTTCCAAATTCATAGGTGGTATAATTTTCATTTAATTGCAATATTTATGAATTTACAAAGAGCACCTATTACTTGAGAACTTAGCTACAGAAATCATATTGCTGGAAACATTCAAATGCTGAGCTAATATACTTAAAGAAATTATTTTGAAAATCAATTCAATTTAATCTCTAACACAGTGCCAAGTTTTTTCCTACCCCACCACACACACACCCCCTTTTTTTTTTTTTACTAAAACTAATTACACAGTAAATTATATCTTCAAGTCAGTACAATTGTAAATGAAGGTCAGTCTCTTACATGGAAATTATTTCAAGTCAAAAAAATAAAGCCTGGATATAACCAGAGTAAACACAGATGTAAAAACAGACATGAATTTGCTTGTACACAATACGCAGCAACCCAATTTTTTAAAAAGGAAACCTTTCAAAGATAATACCTTTTTGGTTCCAGTTTTCTTCCACATTTCCTATGCAAAGCATTCATTTTACTTTAAATATTCTCTACTTTGCCATTATGTGTTAATATAATATAGTATGGGTATACATTAATGTTCACCAAAAAAAAACCCCAGAGTTTCAACTGTGCCCAATCCGCATTATCCTCTGCAAGTTACCTCACATCTGTGAACAATCCATCTTTCCCTCATTACCAATCAAGGGCACTGGCTGACGATGTCTTCAACCTCCAGGATCCACAGCCAGACATTTGAAAGGTTCATTCTGCGAGCGTTCACTACTTCCTTACCAAGCAAAACATGAAGTTTCCAGTCTCCAGTTACAAGAATCGTAAGGGCATGTGTGCATGCATGCAAACCACATTTATTAAACATTAATTGTGATGTAAAGATAAGCAAGATTCATGCAGTCCTTATTACAGAGGAGGTGAGGTGGAAGATAAGGACATTTACACAAACCACTTGAACTAAACCTGGGAGACACCATTGTGGGTGGTGTACGTATGAAGAAAACATTCCGTGACTGAAGAATTATCTGGTACACGATGCTGAGAGCTGGTGGCTGGAGAGGAGACTTGAGACTGAAATGCGAAGGGTCAGGAATACCGCGTCATCCTGCAGGCCCTCTTTACTTGCTACGGTGCAAGCACCCGCAACGCCAGCATCACCTGGGAGCTTAAAATACAGTCTCAGGCCCCACCCAACACCTCCAGACACAAAACCTGCAGGTTAACACAATGCACAAGTGATTCACATGCACTTCAAGACGTGAGAAGCACACATAGGGTCCAGTGTTGCTTCTGAAAAGTAGCCCAGGCACCGGCAAGTGAAAGCAGGGGGTGTGTGATCAAATACACACAGAACACAGTCAGAAAGAAAACAACCAAAATGGCAAGAGCGTTTTCTTAGGTATCGATTTTTTTCTCCTGTTCCTCTTCCTCCTTCCTGCCCTCTTATTATATCATCAAGAACAATATGGTATCAGCGACCATTTATTAAGTATTCTCAAAGTATCACAGACTTACCATTACGTTATCTTGGTTAACATTCATGCTGAGTATCTAATAAATATGATTTTCCCTTACTTATCAGATGAGAAAACTGAGGCTGAGAGAGAATAAACCAAACAGCTTCCTCAAAGCCACAGAGCTAATAAACTACAGAAACAGCAGTTAACCTGTTCTGTTCTTAACCAAAATGCCACAGAATCTTGGGATTATCTGAATCATTATTCTTATCATCCAGTGATACAATGGCTAACATATTAGACTCTACACTATAAACTATGAGGCTCTCTGATTTTTAGTTCTCTCTACGTCTAACAGTTCCCAGTGTAAGCCAGTAATTGTTTAAACCATAATCCTATTATTACCACCGTACTTAGCTTAATGAAAAACAATCCTGGATATAGTTGGCTAATCTTAAAAGGTATTGTCAATATAATAAAGGTATTATGAAATTTTTGTATTAAAACGCATTTCTAAAAATATTTACCACAACATACTTATGCCTGTACAACACACTGCACAATAAAATTTGGTGGCTTAAGGGGCACCTGGGTGGCTCAGTCACTTAAGAATCTGACTTCAGCTCAGGTCATGATCTCACGGCTTGTGAGTTCAAGCCCCTTGTTGGGCTCCGTGCTGACAGCCCAGAGCCTGGAGCCTGCTTTGGATTCTGTGTCTCTGTCTCTCTCTCTCTCTATTCCTCCCCTTCTCGCCCTCTCTCTCTCTTTCTCAAAACTAAACAGTAAAAAAAATTTAAGTCTGTGGCTTATAATAATAATTTATTATTACAATTCTGCACTCTGGGCTGGGCTTAGCTTTTGATCAATGTAGTAGCTGAAACCTTCAACATGGCTTCTTCATTTGCATGCCAGGGGTCTCAGCTGGGAAGCTGGAAGATGACTGCCCACTGCTCTGTCCATACAATACTGGCAGCTGGCAGTCGGACCTCCTAACCCGGTGGCTCCGGGCTCTAAGCAACTTTCCACAAGAGCAAGCCCAGTGTACAGGACAAAGTCTACTTGCATTATGCTTTCCTGTTCCATCGGCCAAAGCTGGTCACAATGGCCAAGCTGACAGTCAACGTGGGAAGGGGTCTAATCTACACAAAGTATGACTATTAAAGGGATGATTCAATGGGGGTCCCCCACCTAACAGTCCACTAGAAAGTTTCAAGAGTTTATCCACATGGTATCAGGGAGAAGAAAATATGAACTGTTAAATACTTCAAATAGCTTTTATGCCAAAAGTGGGCTTTGTCCATTGCACACGTAGTCTTTAAACCCCGAGTCAAGTCCAACACACCACAAGTGGTAAGTAATACGACCCTATTTCTAATTAACGAATTCAGACTTTCTCCCATTTACGCTCCATGTGCTTGGGTTTATTTTCTCTCCACTTTTCTGGTTTCATACTCTGGCTTTGATCTCCAACTCCAATCTTTTTGTTTTGTGACTTTACAGGCAACCCTTCTGAGTTTGAACATTGTGTTCCACATTTCTGGGTGTGATCGTTCTACGTATCTGGTACACGTATGCCCACACAGGCAAAATCCTTTATCAGACATGATTCATGAAACACTGCTCCTATCTCTACCCCTACCGCTGAAGCCTGTCACTTCCCACCCGCTGAGGAGAGTATTTAAAAAAACCAAATATGCTTTTTCCTAATGCAACACACCCATGTATACAGTTTATGTTGCTTATACTTTGCTCTAAAAAGAAAACAGCAGGGGCGCCTTGGGTGGCTCAGTCAGTTAAGCGTCCGACTCTTGATTGCAGCTCAGGTCATGATCTCATGGTTCACGAGTTTGAGCCCCGCAGGGAGCAACGCGCTGACAGTGTAGAGATTGCTTGGGATTCTCTCTCCCCCTCTCTTCCTCTCTCTCTGCCACTCCTCCACTCACATGCTCATGCTCACGCTCACGCTCTCTCTCTCTCTCTCAAAAATAAATAAACGTAAAAAAAATTTTAAGGGAAAAAATAGCATAACTAAGAAAAATGTTTTTAAACAGTTCTAAATAGAATTCTATTAACGTATAATTTTTATTCATACATCCATTGAACACTATTTACTATGTGCCTACAATATGTCATACGTTATGCCAAGGTCTGAAAGTCCAGTGATGAACAGAGCAGGCAACCTCACTACTTTCTCACAACAAACTGTAAATAAAAGAGATGCATAGACAAATGGGTATGAAGTGCAAATTTTAAGTGCTTTGGAGGAAACGTGTGATATGACGGAAATGAAGAAGTAAAAAATTCCCTTAAACAGGTTGTCAAAGAAGGACCCCATGAAGAGGTCACACTGAAGCTGAGACTTTAATACGAAAGACACAGCCGACAAGACCACAGGTAAACCGCCTCAAAGAGGAAGAGTGAGTGCCGTGTTAAGGAACTAAGGAAGAGGAGCTGGGGGACAGCAGATTAGAGAGACAGCAAGATAAGAGGACTGTGGAGTGGCGAACGCAGCCAGACCGCATGGGGTCTCCTGGGCTTTGACCCCAAATTCAATCGGATTGCCTTCCAAATGCAAACCACCCTCCAGGGACCCATCTATCCTTTTCGAAGAAGCTACCACTTAGTCTTCCAGCCGGCAACCTTCCCTTCCCTAAACTTCTCCTACTCACATGTCTTTTTTCCTCCCATATTCTCTGAATTGTCTTTCAAAGATGTTCTTAACGCTGTTCCACGGAACAGAAGAAGCTGAGCACAGTGGTTAAGAGAACTGCAGAAGTGAGTGGGAGCTTAGGAGGTCCCCTGTCCTCCTTGAGTTCATCTGAAAGTGAAGAGTGAAGATCATTGCAAAGGTTTCCTCCCCAGCCTGCTCTTTGATTTATTCAGAGAATTGCGGTTTCAACCACAGAGCTGGGCAGGAAACAGAATAGGCTAAGCCACATAGCTTTCAGATTTCTCCTGAAGAAGTCTTCATTACATACAGTTTATTATTTATGAAAAGTAAATTATCAGAATATCAGGCTATTCTATGGTCAAACAGAATCTACCAATTCCAAAGTTAGGTACAAATAAGTTTCAGTTTATCAAGTGTTCCAAATAGTCACATTTCGATTTCTTGTAGCTTAGTCAGGAAATAAAAAGCGACTCTATTTCAAATACTTGTGATTTTACTTTCTACACTGAGAAACTCTGAAAATTTAAAATATGCCGTTCCTTAAAAATGAAGTTGGTTTTGTTTGTGTAGTCTAAAGGGATATGTACTTACAGAAAATATTAAGAGCAGAAAAAATTTTAATATGTTCTTTGTCTCTCCAACAAAAGTAACATATCGGCTTAATTTCTTCTTTTTCTGTACTCAATTATTTTTGCTTGCTTATTAAAAAGAGTTGTGATTGTAAAGTACATATGATTTTTATGTTTTTTAACACAATTATGAAACAACACTTTCCAGGTTACTATAAACTTTGTAAACAGTAATACTCACAACTGTGTATGACTCTATCATGCAAATATATCAAAAGTAAGTGCTTTCCAAACTAGAAAAATGTAGATTTCAACTACCATATAGAGTTAGCATTTCTTCAACTCAGATAAAGAAAAATAAAGGCACATCTTATCTCAAGGAAATGAAGATACTTTGCCAACTACACCACCACACATATTCTTTGTATACCTATAAAAACAAATCAGCTAATTACTTCAATCATGTTGATACACAGTAGATACACATAGATTTGTTTTACAAAATGAGAGTTAAATGCCCCTTTGTTCTTCTAATTATGACAGCATGACACTCTGCTTTGAAAGGCTCAACTCAAACTATACCCAAAGAGCAGTATTTAAAGAGTGAAAAAATTAATCCAAATTTATACATCCAAAACTAGACCACAAACAAACAAACAAAATCTAGGTGGTGAATCCCAAACCCATGCAGCTTTTAAAATAAAGGCTCCCTGGCTGTAGGCTAGCTCACAGAATCTGAATCTTTCCAGGTGGCGCCTGGGAACCTGCATTTCTAAATCCACACACTACTCTGATGACAGGCTGGGCGTGGGAGGAATGGAACTGCTACACACACGGCATCTATTACGTGGGGAAAACAGGTGCAGGTTTTTCTTTATCTCCTCACATAAATGGAAGGTTTCTTCTCCACTTCCATGGAGTATTTTGATTAAATGGCTCGGTATAATTATTTAATCAAGAAAGTTTTCTAGATAGAAGTTTCTAGAAGTGGTCCTTACCAAACGCATCTGAGGTCATCTGGAGTGATTCATTTGAAAATGCAAATCCCTAGGCCAAGGGCAGACCTACTGAATTGGGAATCTGGCCACCTGTCTGCATTTTGAATGTATATCCCAAAGGCCCAGGGTGATTCACAGAAGATAGTAAAGCTGGAGATGGGCTTCTACACGTGCTTATTATCACCCCCTCATTCACCTTCCGTAACTAAAACAAAACACACCAAAAACCTCTATGTAGAGGTTATGGTCATCCTATTTATTCATTCTTTCCCTTATTCACTCAATTCATTCTCCCACCAGATATTGCCCATTCTTCCCCAATTATATTTTCACTGGTTAAACCCTATTTCCCCCAGGTTCTCATCCTTCTGTTGACAGAACCAGACATGAAGAACTAAGGGGCTTATTTTTTAAAGTCCACGATCTAAATCAAACTTGCCTTTCTTACATTACACTTAGCAAGAGATGTGCTGGAACTCACCAAGAGAAATAAATATTACTGAGAGCAACAAATAAAAAGAAGTTCAGAAATTTATAACCTCTGCAGAACAGCCAAGGTCCCACTAACAAATTTTTTTTTCATGCAGAAAATTATGCTCCCCATACCTGACGCTGCGCAAGTATGTTTACTGCAATTTAATATCCACACAAGCAGGAGAAGAAATTTAATAATTTTTCAGCTGGAATGAATTGACAGCCAGTGTCAGAAAACTGCAGACTCTAGAGAATCAATAAAAGCTGTTGGCATCACAAAGTAGTACTTTTGCCCAGAAAACATCTCACAAAGGTCAGGTTTACAAACCACCAGGTAGCTGTATCACTTTTCACATCTTTCCAGGGCTATTAAAATTCCATTAAACAACCTTCCAAAACTAACTTGCAGCCTTTAAAGTCCACCAAAATGATCCCAGAGACAGATCAGCCTCAGTTCAAACGCTGAAAGCAAACCTTTGGTTAACTTCTGTCCCCCGTCACTGAACATCTTTTGCAGAAAACTGCTTAGTAAAAGCGGGGGAAAAAAAACCCTCAAAGCAAATATATATACATTTATAATGAAAATGTGTACCTATGTGGATACGCCCACTCGGTGAAATGGTAGATACCCATTAACTATCAGGAAATAATTTCCAAAAGTAAATTATTTCTGTGTTGCAAATCTTGGAAATTCACCACCGCTAAACACCTGTTGTTACAAAACTAAGTCTGTGCTGTAAGGACACAGTACTCAACTGTGCCCGAAGGGCCGCTGAAACTAAGCAGTATCTCTTGCTCACGGTAAAATTTAGTTTTTCCAGGCTACGTTTTCATTGTAGGCTCCAAGTCACATGAGAAATGTCATCAGGCGTCATCAGTTCAAGGATCAGCCACTCATTCGCATTTACTGAGCACCTACTAAACCAGTGCGCACGCTGCCACACACGCCCACCCCAGCGCTTGCTGGGCTTGGTCTTGCAGCCTCCACCGACGAAGGAAGGAAAGGGGAAAGGTGCTAATGACAAGGAGTCTGTCCCTGAGCAGAGATACATGGGAAGAGTCCTCATCAGTGCTTTAGTTTTCCTACAAAACACATCAACTTCATTAGCTGCCTATTTGATCTCAATAGCAGAAGGGTCTGCACTAAAGCCAAAAGGGGTACGGGCCCCTTCGGACCATGACAATGAACAAAGAACTAGGCTGCCCCACTCAAACCAAATGTCTGGCTGGAACAGCCACGTTTAATGTGCGAGAAGGGCTGTAGGTTCGTCTAACTCTGTGGTCTCCACATTTTGAAAAATCACTTTCTCCAAAAAGAAAATTTAAGAACACATCACTACAGGTGCAGATCATTACCCACGCGCAGGCATTTTTGTACTGGTCTATTATGTACAATATAACATGCAGGCAAAAGAAAAATCCAAAGGGTAAGAAAATACAAATCAACACAAATTTTAACATCTTCTTTCGGCACTGGGATGCACCATCTCGCAGGACAACTGAGGATACACAGGCCCCTAAGCTGTTAGCCTCTCCTGTGGGATTCCTTTGTGGTTGGTGCTCAGAGCCCCGAGTGACAGGATTCGCAAGTGGGACCAAGTCACAACAGAGTCACAACTACTGGGGATGTCAGTGTCTTAACCTCCCCAGAAAGCCGTTCAGAGTGTTCTGCTTTCCAGGACTCGGCTACACGCTTTAACAAGGCATGTCAAAATATGCAACTTTAAGAAACCGGTATGCGAATTTGAGTGTTAAACGGACACTGTGGAGACGTTCTAGATCTCTCAGTAGCCTCCACACAGACTCCCAGGGGAAAATCTCCAAATCCAAGGCCAAGCTGTTGTTTTTTTCCTTACAGACAATAAGCTCTCAAGAGGCTCAGATTCTAAACTGTGTATGTGACCATGGCCTACATTCAGTGTTGCAATTCCGCATCGACACTTGGCTTTTCTCAGCTTTTCCCAGGGTCTCATGATTTTACATACATTTCTATAACTGTGTATTTACAAGTTGCTTTGGAGAACGCAATGGAGCAAAAAAATGAAACTCACCAATAACAGTGGGGGACTGATTACACTCTAGATTTCCTGAGGAGGGATATAAAAAGGCATTCCCGGAAGCTCCCATTTTTCTGTACTTTGGATTAGATATACCCTGAACTATGAAAATTCAGAGAGTTATGAACAGATGCCATTCTGTTGAACAGCCTCAGACTGTGTCCTTGTTTCCCAGAAAAATAAGCCGTTTGCTCAGTTATCAGTAAACCTCATCCAGAGGCCTCCTGGCAGAAGTAATCAAAGGCTGATTTTAATAATGTATTGTTATGCCCACTTTTCTAAACCATGTGCCTACTAGCAGAAACATGAACTGTTTCAGACAAATGCTGGTAAATACTTGTTGAATGGAAAAATAACAGTTCTAACAGTGACTTCAGTTCCAGAGTCACTGCTCGTTTTCTCTCCTTCAAAGACCTTTAGCATCACATAAACCTCAAGATTCAGAGTGGCAAGTAGATTCAATTTTGGATACTAAGTGGCCGACAAGAGCTGTGCTGAGAAGAATTCTGAGGAGAAAAGCAGGTCGATTAGGGAAGGGGGCCCAGAGTCAGGGAAGGTGGGCAGGTAACACAAGTGTGTTTGATCTGTGGACACAGCCCCAGATAGATGATAGACGTTTTCAAAATCCAAAGGTACTTATTAAAAGGCTCGGTGATTTTTGTTATCTGAAGACCTGCTCCCTGGGTCTGTGTACTTTAATTTTCATCAGCCCAACCTTCAACCCTGACCTTCTGAACTAGGAGGAACCCCTTCAAGACAAGAACCCTGCCTTTTTTTTTCATCTTTTTAGTCCCCAGTACAGCACAGTAAACACTCAGTAAATGCCAGCTGACCCTTCTGTGATACCCTGGGGATAACAAAACCCATTGCAACCTTTGAACTTAAATAAGCACCTTTGGATTCGGACGCCACTCTCAGGGTGTCAGCAAATGCACAATACTCGCGCCGTCCTTCCAACCTCCCAAACTGAGCTCATTCCTTACTATTCGGCTACGGTTTCCTCTTCAAGATCCCTCTCAACAGAGGTGGACGGGGGTCAGTTCATTGTACAGCATCCACCAAAAATTGTCTACACTTGTGGTTTTCAATCCTAGTTCCCAGCCCTGGGTATACATGACAGGGACCTGTACCTTAGAAAAGCCAGGGCACCCCGTCCACAGGAAGTGCCGTACACTCGTCAGGAACGGGACACATAAGACAGACATAAGTCTGGTTTTGGTTTTATAACTGTCAAGTGACTCAAATGAGCAGCCAGACAGAGAACACTGAGCGACCCGAGACCAACCTCAGGCCCTGAAGACCACATTCTCCTTCTCTTACGGATTTATGGGAAATATTAGCATATTAGAAACAACAGAAGTTCTGCCATAGAGAGTTCTTCTCTCATTTGTTTAAGTTAGCTTTCCCCAAAGTTGACCAGTGAATCCTTTCATCCATAATTCAGATCACAAATACAGCTTTAATGGAACACAGCCACACCCATTCATTTCTGTATTGCCTGTGGTTGCTTTCATCCTACAAGGGCGGAAATGAACTTGCATCAGAGACCTTAGGGTCCACAGAGCCTAAAGAACTCACCACCCAGCCCTTTTAAGAAAACATCTGCCACACCTGGACTGGCATATTAAGAAGCACAGGCATCTCCCATTGTTCTCAAGTTCACGTTAGGCCACTCTGCTTTTATGAAAGACTCATGTTGCTACCTGTTTTCCGCTAACTCAAAGAAATCCAAAGAGGGTTTTTGTTTATACGAAAAAAGGTGTAAAGAGAAAACAGCATCAGCATGCTTCGCAGCACGCCACTCGAGGAGAGGGCAGGACACGGTCTGGGCAGTGAGGGTGGCCCCTCGGAGCTCCTTCCCGGGGGACCACACTCAGCATCTCAGCATCCAGCAGCCACAGCTCTGAACCGTGTCTGGGAGCCTGTGTGCTTTAGCTCCATTTATTTTGTGGACCAGCTGGCAAGATGTGTCCTAAGGTATCAGAAAAACCTAAGAGATGTTGGTTATTTTTTGGGTCTGGGAACTCAAAGATTTTCCATACATATGAATAGTAATTGCTCCTTTGCTTTACTCCCCTTGTGCTTACAAAATAGTTCACAGGGATGCTCTACTTTCGGAAAGCGGGGAAAACCTGTACACAAGACTATTCAGCTGGAGTCTAAAGGTTCTGAGGAAAGACTCTGAGGTTAGGGCTCATTAAGCAGGGCCTCACCTCTGCTTCAACTATGGTAGCTCGGCTCTTACTTTTCAAATTTCATTTGAAGAAAGGATTCCCTTTATTGCTAAGAAAAGGTTTGAACCCTACCGACTTAGAAACTCAGAGATCTGAAGAGGCAAAGGCCAGGTAAATTACACTCTGCTTTGCCATGGGCAGCTGTAACTAGCGTTCTCCGAAATCAAAGTGATTAACCTCAGCTTATTTAGATCAGATATTTGACAAATACCTGTTTAGGCATCGGGTCCCCTCACCAAGTTACATGTATTATGTATATGACATGTAGGTGCCTCATTAAAATTTCGTTGAAAAGTTATCATTTAATATTATATTTTGGGTTTCTTAAAGAATCAACAGAAGAAAACACCATGTAGAGACTATACCTTGAATTTCTATGTATTACCAGTTAACGGCATTTTTATTACATTATTCAATGTCTTTTAGGAAAGGAACATAATTCTTAGTTGAGTCTATAGCCTCAAACATGTATATGTCTCATTATAAACTATACACTTCCTTTTTCACACTCATGTGAAAGTCTATATATCACCATATTTCCTTATTCTTCTGGAGAGCCAGGATTCACCAGTTGGTAAAATTACCTTCCCTTTCTGAAAACACAACATTTTGTACAGCTTTTATCTTCAGGGTCCATTAACATGCACAGTCATTTAATGTAAGCTGCCTAAAATCCTCATAATGTATAACAAACATGCAAATTAACATTATTAATCCTACAGAAGAAAGAAATTTCTCTCTTTGAACATGGCACAAATGAAAAGATAAAGGAATAAAAGAGACACTCAAATAACTGCCACATAAATTAAAAGAATGCAATCACTGATCTCTTTTCTGATCTCAGATCAAAATCAATATACAGTAGTCATTGCTAAAGGTGATGAGTTAAATGTGGCTTGATACACACTGTAACTCAACAATCTAGGCTCATACTTCTGAAAACCAAATATTGCTCATATCCTTTCCTGCCTAAAAGATCAGGAAGTAATGTTTTCCAGTTGTATTTCATAATTAAACCTATACTCAATGGAGAGTATCCTTGCACCTCTCAAATAAAACAGAATTCACCTTCTAAAAATTTCAACAGGAATATTAAAATCACTGAGCACCAAGAAAATTTCTCCCTGCTTTGAATATTTCATCTCAATTTATTTACCTTTCCATAACCGGTTTATGCCACTTATCTTATGAGGCTTTTTCAAATTTATAAGGAAGAAAAAACAGTACCGACACACAAATGAGATCTAGAAAAGCACACGATAGCTATAAAAATAGCTCATCCATCATCTCCACATTTTGATTCCAGAGACGGCAGTGGAAGGTGGTGTTTCCACACCACTCACCCAGCACGCACTTAAAAAGGTTTGCTCCATCACTTATACAACTGAAACTGATTGATTACCTGCTAGAGAAAAATCAATACAAATATCCTAGAAAACACTAGCTTGTAAATTCATTCTGGCCCCAACAAAGTCCTGGTCACAGCTTGACACGTTTCTCTAGATATCTAAAATGCAACCATGTCAAACCCCAGTCCCCCAAATCTGTGATGCCCAGGAATTTTTAAAACCTAAATCTCAGCACAGGTGAGGAGGTGAGGGAGAAGGTGTCCCAAGTCTGTTAGAACAATGAGATGAGAAGCTGCCGTTACCTGATAAATCTTCTATTCGGAACTGGCCACAAAAATGATAAACATGTTGAGAAGGTGAAAATGTCAAGGGGACTAGGATGAGAGAAAAAGGAAAAAACAAAAACAAAAAAACACAAAGCTAGGAAACCAACTAAACACAAATTATGTATATATATATATTACATATATGTATATATATATGTAAAAGGCAAAGTTTCTATTTAAAAATGTAAGTAATTTTGGCTTTAATGCTATCCATCCAAAATGTAATGAGCTTTCTTTCTCATTTTTTGGCAGCTGAAATGTATAGGCAGTATAATTTTAGCGCTTTAGGAAATCACTGTACATTCAGAATGATTTCATGATTATTTCAGAACCTCTTCTGAATGCTCCCATGCCATTGGGTCAGGCCTTAGTCTCTTCATTCATTCCTAGACTACTAGGAAATAAACTTTTAAGAAATAAATTTTTAAGAAATAAATTTTGATGAATATAAAATATTTCATAAATATGCTATTCAGAAAGAAATTGTACTCTGTATCATCTGACAGGCAATGTGGGTTCGATACCCATTCTACAACTCGTTCAGAGTTTTTAAAAATCACTCTGTATTTGTCATATACAGTCAGTCGCCAAAAAATTTAAGAAAAAGAAAGGAAATGTACTTTTCCTTTAACTTCCAATGACATAGTGGCTTTCCTAGTACTAAAATTTCCTAGTACTAAAATTTATTAGCAGCACATTTAGGGCTTTCATCTTAAAGTAGCCTTTCAAAGAACCATATTGTTTATTATTAATTACAGGGCCATTGAATAATGGTGTACTGAAGAATTTAAGGGGTTCTAGCTCAAAGAATATTCCTAACACCTGGATTATTAAACAACTAAATATGCAAGAGGCACAGAGATATGGTTTTTCTTCTATTATATTTACCTTCATAATTATGCTTCTCAATTCTAAAGCTCAAACACAGAAATTCTGTCAGATCAGTAAAATCCCAATGTCTTCTGCAGAAAAAAGATAATGAACTAACCCAGTGTGTTTAAAATGTGAGTTATCAATGGATACTTCCTGAAGTGTAAAAGATTGTAAGGCCATCCTCAGCATGAATCTGCTTTTCTCAAATTAAGAGAATGAGAGGTAACTGTCACACTAAGTAGTTTCTATTTATAGAGACATTTTTCATAAAACATATTTTAATAGCAAAAGAAAACCTGTCATTAGACTCTAGTCATTAATGTCTGTTACAGATGTTCCAATATTCTTACTCAAAATTAGACTTCTTGGATTCACTTTAAATTCCTTCAGTTTAAGTAACATGTCTTCTTCATAAAAAGGACACAGTCAATTATTTCGTAGAAGCTATATCGAATTCTAACTACAAGCAGCGCTAAATGTCACAGTAATGAGAAAACTGTGGCTTGGAGGGGCCAAGTACCTTCTTCAGACCATAGTAGCTGGTGAGCAGCAGAACACCGTTTGAAGTTCAAACTCTCCTATGGCAAAGCGCATCAAATACCTGATGACTCAAAAGTTTTCCTAACCACACTGGCTTGCCTAGGAAGCTATGACCTCAATATTTTAGTAACAGTACCATACGTCAATCAAATGAGTTCACCCATCCAAAAAGTAGCATTCAGTTTCAACTCTAAGATACAGGTAAAAAGACAATGGAAAAATGTTACATTGCCAGCATTCTACGGTTGAGAACAAAAAAGAACATATGCAGACGCACACATACTCATGCTGATGAAAGCAATACTACATAAATTTCTCTCTCTTTTTTTTTTTTACATAAATCTCTTCTAATACTTCCTCTATAAGTAAACACTAAGTCACTGCTAACCTCTGATACATACTTTGAAACATTCACCTTAACTGGCCCAACCCAGTTGGATATGACGATGTTAAGTGACAACTCAAGTCAGACAGCAGTCACACACGTACTTGTATTGCTCAGAGGGCATTTCTAAAGATAAATAAAACAGCTAACCTGGATATCTTTAGAAAAATTCTATAATTAGTTTATAAAAACTAGGATTATTCCTTTCTGGTTTTTACCTCAAGTCAAATGTAATACATAAATGTGTCCATGCTAAGTCCTGAAGCAATCACATCCAAATGTCAGCACAGGTTATAGGTAAGGATAGACATAAAGGAGCCAAGAGAACACATTCACTTTCTGGATGGTGATTTAACAGTTTCACGTTTGTAAATTAAATTTTCAGAGTAAAACGAGAAGATTTTTTCCAATTATATTTAGTTGCAGTTAGAAATGCATAATGTTGGAAAAGTCCTTTGAAAGAACTATCTCATACTCCCACCAATTTGCAGTGTTAGCTGGATAGATCATAGAGTTTTAACATCCCCATCATCATCTGGCAGATATATGGAAAAATAAACACCAATTCAGAATACCAGCAGAGGCATCATTTTTCAAAAAGATTAAGATTCCGTGCAAATTTATGCCCTTTCTGAAAAAGCCTTAACGTAGTCCTGCTGTCCAGAAGACTATCACTGAGACTGTTCTTCAGGTAAGACAATTACCTGGCTCTAAAACAGAATGCTGGCAAGAGTCAATGTGTTGCCTTTTATTTCTTGTTCAATACAAGCTGAATGTGAATGAAGGAGGGGACGGAACTAAGAATGTGAAAGTAGAAAATTAATTGTTGGGAGGTGTTAATCAATCAATCAAGGGTACTTTTCTATTATAAAAAGCATTCCAAATTCATGTTGATTTTGAACCTTTACAGAGGATAAATAAAGAAGTGCCTACTTCATTTGAAGTACTATTTAAATAAAGAACTCTGACTTTGACTTTGAGGGTGTGAAGTACTTAAAAGCAGCATTCCAAGTTACTTGCTAAAAGGGAAAGTACACAGCCAATAACTATTAACCCACATGATTATAAGACAATAGATATAATCTACTACTGTATCACATCGAGTATAAAGACACACCAAAGTTATACACACATGTTATAAACAAAGACAAAAGAGGAAGTTTATGGTTTAATAAGCAATTATGTATCAACACAGCCATGACTCATGTTAAAGATAAGCCTTATTATATGCTGAGAGATACCTACACAATCACATTTTCCAGCAACTGATGATTCAGAAGTAGCTGGCCACCCACACAAAGAACTGTTCTCATTAGGACTCTATACCAGTGCCACTCTTTACTGGTCCAACAGTTCTGCAGATAAAGAGAGCTACCTTTATTGGTTGATAGTAAAATCTACCTTTTCCAAGATGCCTGGAAACACTTATTCTATTTTCTAAATGGCCCAAAAATTACCAAAGAAAGAGGTAGAAATCTTGAAAAGTATTTCACTCAGTCCACAAAAGTCCACACTTCATATGGTCACTGATTTCTTTTTTTTTTTTTTTTTTTGTCTTTTCTATGAAGTGAAAATGGGTGATAAAGTTCAAAATACATCATAAGGAGCTGGAAGAGTGGTAAAATTGCACATAATTCTAGACAATCTTACCTTGAAATGACTGTTTGGCTCTATCGACTAGTTCATCAACTGGATAACTGGCCAAATTTCCTCTGGCATGTTTAGTTTTGCAGTAAGTACAAGCATTGAGACACCTGTTCAAATGATAGCAATAAATGAGGCTCCAATTTTTAAAGATAGTCCATACTTAACATGGAAAACAAAACATACACCAAAATGTTAGTTTAGTGACATGTCCCACTTTATATAATACTTAAGAAGTCAGTATCTACCATATCTACCATATTAGTTAGTTTATTTCCACCAGGCACAGAAATTGCAACCTGCAATTTTTTTAGGATTCAACTATTCAATAAATGGTTGTACAAATCACATAGTATTATCTTCAAATGAACATATCGATGAGGAACAAAGTTTATGAATACTTACAATGATTGATTAATCAAAAGAAATTTAAGATCCACATTTTTTTTAAACCACTGACATTGCTTGGCCATCATAAAAATAAAAAAAAATTGTATTGCTTATGTATACTGTATTATTTAGAAATGATAAAGCATATTCGTTTAACTAATATATAAGAATAAAAAGGCAACATAGCATTCTCACAAAAAAATACACCATAGACTTAGAAATTTTAAGACAGTATTTTTCACTTCTGAAGTCAGAAAAATATATATATTAAAACAAGTCCAAAGAATACTCCCTATGATTATATTAAGTAAACAAGGAGAATAACACTATTAGTTTTGAAAAATAAAAAAAATAGATTTCCCAAATGTCTGTAGATATGATAAAGAATTACCATTGAAAAACCACAATGTTGGCTCTACTCTCATAATTTAAAAAAAATTTAAATAAATTTTGTTATTATATTGAATAATAGTGGCGAGAGTGAACATCCCTGTCTTATTCCTGACCTGAGGGGGAAAGCTCTCATTTTTACCCCATGGAGGATGAGATTAGCCGTGGGTCCTTCATATATGGCTTTTATGATGTCGAGGTATGATCCTTCTATCCCTACTTTCTTACGGGTTTTTATCAAGAAAGGATGCTGTATTTTGTCAAACACTGTCTCTGCATCTATTGAGAGAATCATGTGGTTTTTGTCCTTTCTTTTACTGATGTGATAAATCATGTTGATTATTTTGCGGATATTGAACCGGCCCTTCATCCCCCGTATAAATCCCACTTGGTCGTGGTGAATAATTTTTTTGATGTATTGCTGGATCCGGTTGCCTAATATCTTGTTGAGGATTTTTGCATCCATATTCATCAGAGAAATTTGTCTGTAGCTCTCCTTTTTAGTGGGGTCTTTGTCTGGTTTTGGAATCAAGGTAATGCTGGCTTCCTAGAAAGAGTTTGGAAGTTTTTCTTCCATTTCTATTTTTTGGAATAGCTTCAAGAGAATAGGTATTAACTCTTTTTTAAATGTTTGGAAGAATTCCCCTGGAAAGCGATCTGGCCCTGGACTCTCGTTTTTTGGGAGATTTTTGATTACTAATTCCGTTTCTTTACTGGTTATGGGTCTGTTCAAATTTTCTATTTCTTCCTGTTTCAGTTTTAGTACTTTATAGGTTTCTAGGAATTTGTCCATTTCTTTCAGATTGTCCATTTTATTGGCATACAATTGCTCATAATATTCTTATTATTGTAAATTTTGTAATTATAAAAGAAAGAGTTACAACATAATAAAACAGTCCTACACCAAAAAGGCTCAACAACACCGAACAAACCAAATGAAACAAAAAAAAATCTTCATTAATTCAACTGTTATAATGAGTAGCATGGTTTAAAACACCATGATTACATAAATGCTCTAAAATGAGAAAAACTGAACTTTTAATAATTGAACCTGACCAATGTGTAATTTTGTTAATATTTGACTATATATATATATACATATATATATATATATATATAGCATGGCACTTTTTTTTTTTTTACTGTTTATTAATTTTTGAGAGAGAGAATGAGGGGGGTGCGGAGGGCACAGAGAGAGAGGGAGACAAGGGATCTGAAGCAGGCTCTGTGCTAACAGCACAGAGCCCAATATAGGGCTCACACCCAGGAACCATGAGATCATGACCTGAACAGAAGTCGGACACCCAACTGACTGAGCCACCCAGGTGCCCCTGCATGGCACTCTTAAGTAACACATATACTTTGAAATGATTTTTACTGTTTATCCAACTATATGGTCTTAAAAAACTAAGCCTCTTTTCTTGCTAGGCCATTATTTTAGATAAAACACAGTCTCCCCAGTTGCTATCGGTCTTCTCTTTTCAATCTCCATCTGTTCCATGAGAAGGGAAGAGAGAAAATTATTGTTGGCCTTTCCCTGAGAGGGTACCTCACTTTAAAAAAAATTTTTTTTAATGTTTATATATTTTTGAGAGAGAGACAGACAGACAGACAGAGCAGGGGAGGGGCAGAAAGAGGGAGATACAGAACCCGAAGGAGTCTCCCAAGCTCTGAACCATCAGGACAGAGACCGAAGCTGGGCTCAAAATTGTGAACCGCCAGATCATAGCCTGGGCTGAAGTTGGACACTTAACTGACTGAGCCACCCAGGCGCCCCAAAAGTAACTCACTTTTGTTTAGCCTTGACTGAGCGTCAGATACTTTTCTGGATGTTTTATACACATTATCTCATTCATCAGTCTAGAGTTGAATGTTACTATCTCCATCTTACAGATGAAGAATCTACTTCAAAAATGTCTGATAATACAGTTGATACCACAGAAATACAAATCTTAAGATACTATACTATGAACAACCATAGGCCAAAAATTGGTCAATCTTAGAAGAAATGCACAAATTCCCAGAAATATACAACCCACAAAGGTTAAATCATGAAGAAACAGAAAATCTGAATAGATCAATAATAAGTAAAGAGATTATTATATCATATCCTACCACCAAAAAGCACAGGACCACAGGGTTTCACTGTTGCATTTTATGAAATACCTAAAAAGAATTAATGCCAATTCTTTTCAAACTCTTCCAAAAAATAGAAGAGGAGGGAACACTCTAAAACTCATTTTACAAGGTTGGTATTATCCTGATATCAAAGCCAAATAAGGACCCTTGAAGAAAAGAAAACTACAGGTGAATATCCCTCATGAATACAGATGCAAAAAATCTCAACAGAATACTAGCAAACCAAATTCAATATACTAAAAGGATCATACACCATGATCAAGTAGAATTCATCCCATGGAAACAATGATGATTCAACATACACAAATCAATAAATGTGATACAACACATTAATAGAATTAAGGATAAAAATTATGTTTGTCTCAATACATGCAGAAAACCCATCTAACAAAAATGAACATCCATTCATAATATGAACTCTCAACAAAGTGGGTATAGAATACTGTACCACAACACAATAAAGACTGTATGTGAAAGTCCATGGCTAACATCATACTCAATGGTGAAAGTTCAAAGTTTTTTCTCTAAGGTCAAAAACAAGACAAAGCTATCCACTCTGAATAGGAGTGGCACTCCTCTCCAACACAGTGATATAAGTCCTAGCCAGAGTAATTAGGCAAGAAAAAGAAATAAAAGGCATCTTAATTGGAGATGGAAGAGTACAATTACATTTGTAGATGACATGATTTTATACACATAAAAATTCCTAAAAACGCTACCAAAAAAAGTGTTAGATCTAATTGATAAATTCAGTAAAGTTAGAGAATACCAAATCAACATACAAAAATGGGCTAGCATTTCTATACACTAGCAATAATTTATCTGAAAAAGCAATAAAGAAAATAATATCACTTACAATAACACCAAAAACAATACTTAGACATAAATTTAACCAAAGAGGTAAAAAAAAAAAAAAAAAAAAAAAACCCATACACTGAAAACAATAAGATACCCATGGGAAAAACTGAAGAAGATGCAAATAATTGGGAAAATATTCTATGTCGATGGATTGGAAGATTTAATATTGTTAAAATGTCCATACTACTCAAAAACATCTACAGACACCATGTAACCCTTATCAAGATCCAATAGCATTTTTTACAGAAAAAGAAAAAACAATCCTACAATTTGCATGGAACTACAAAAGACTCTTAATAGCCAACACAATCCTGAGAAAGAAGAACATTGCTGGAAGCATCACATTTCCTATTTCACACAAGATTACAAAGATACAGTGATCAAAATAGCCTGGTACTGGCATAAAAACAGGCAAACAGACCAATAGAACTGAATGAAGAGCCCAGAAGTAAGCCTCTGCGTAAACACTCAACTAGTACGTGACTCACTGAATAGTCAACGGAGAGAAGGTTAGTCTATTCAATGAATGTTGCCAGGAAAACTTCTGCCATGGGATGTTCCCATGGAGAAGAATGAAAAAAGACCACTGTCTTATACCACTCACAAGGATTAATTTGAAAAGGATTGAAGACTTAAGTGTAAGACCGTAGAAAATCATAAAAGCCCTAGAAGAAAACACAGGAAGAAACTTCCTTGACATGGGTCTTGGCAATTATTTTTCAGATGTAACACTTAAGCAGAGCCACAAAATCAAAAACAAGCAAGTGGGACTACATCAAACTAAAAAGCTTCTGCACAGCAGAAGAAGTGATCAACAAAATGAAAAGGCAACCTACAGAATGGAAGAAAATATTTTCAAACCACACATCTAATTCCTAATACAATAAGTCATTTAATATTTGATTAATATTCCATAGTAAGAGATTCATAATATCTGATAGGGGCTTTATACCCAAAATATTTAAGGAATTCAATGGTGAAAACAAACAAATAATCCAATTTAATATGGCCAAAGAATCTGAACAGACATTTCCAAGAAGCTTTTCAAATGGCCAACAGGTACATGAAAAGGTGCTCAACAGCACCGATCATCAAGAAAAGGTAAATCCAAACCACAATGAGATATCACTTTGCACCTGCTGGAAAGACTATTATCAAAAAGACAAGAAAAAGCAAGTGTTGGCAAGGATGGAGACAAAAGAAAGGAAATATTTGGCTACTGTTGGTGGAGATGTAAACTGGTCCAGCCACTATAAAAAAACAGTATGGAGGTTCCTCAAAGTTAAAAATACAACAACCATATGGTCCAGCAATTGCACGTCTGAGTATATGTATCCAAAAGAAAGGGAATCACTATCTCAAAGAGGTATCTGCATCCTCACTGTCACTGCATTATTTACTAGAGCCAAGACATGAAAACAACTTAAGTTCTCTCCAACAGATAAGCAGATGAAAAAAAAAATATGGTGTGCATGTATATATACACACACACAGGCACAATGGAACATTATTCAGCCATAAAAAAAGTAGGAAATCTTGCCATTTTCAACAACGTGGATGAACACTGACGGCATTATGCTACATGAAGTAAGTCAGACAGAAACACAAATAGTGTATGACCTCACTTATAGGTGGAACCTAAAAACAAACTCATAGCAACACAGAAGAGACTGGTGGTTGCCAGAAATGGGGAGTGTGGGCGGGAAAGGGTGAAGGTTGTGTGAAGGTATAAGCTTCTAGTTACGAGAAACGTAAGTTCTACGGATGTAATATAGAGCATGGTGACTGTAATTGCCAATACTCTATGACATATTTGAAAATTTCTGAGAGCTAGATCTTAAAAGCTCTTATCACAAGAAAAAAGATTTAATTATGTGAACTGAAATATGTTGACTAAAGGGACTGTAGTGAGCATTTCACAATATATACACATATCAAATCAAATCATTCCATTGTATAATTTGAACTTACACCTGGTATGTCAACTATATCTCAGTAAAACGGGGTGTGGGTGGGGGGGATGTCTGGTGAGTAGCTTGCTCAAGACATATAATAGCTGAGATTCAAATCTAGGCTTTCCAAATGTCTTTTTCCTTTCTTTTTTAATTTTTTTAAAGTTTATTTTGAGAGAGAGAGAGAGAGAGAGAGAGAGAGAGAGAGAGCATGAGAGGGGAAGGGGCAGAGAGAGAGAGGGAGACACAGAATCCAACACAGGCTCCAGGCTCTGAGCTGTCAGCAGAGAGCCTGACGCAGGGCTTGAACCCACAAACTTGGAGATCATGACCTGAGCCGAAGTTGGATGCTTAACCGACCGAGCCACCCAAGCACCTCTAGGCCTGCTGGATTTCAAACTTCACGCTGTTTCCGCACCAGTCTGCCTCCCCAGAATAAATGTGTGTCAAACATCATAACTACATACGGATGCAAGTAATAAAGCCATCAACCATCTGACATGAGATATAAGTAACGTGGCATATGCATTCCAAGATGTGGCTGGTCCTTATTGTCCTGTATATGAAGTTATTTGTCTAAAACATGTGTTTCTCTCTTTTATTCTTCGGAAACCTAAGGCTAAGCTGCTTTTCAACCAGTAGCCCACACCCATTATTTCATCCCTGTTTACAAATTTTGTTTTTCATCCTCCTGCTGGCTCAGGGGCAAAGTGTGTCATCTCACGCGAGTTGGCACATCTTTTTATGTCCTACTGCTCAGGTTCTCTTGGCCTTTCTCTTCAAGCAGCACCATGATACGCTCAGGCTCTACCATTCCATCCCGTCCCCTGATGATGTGCGTTCATTCTGTCAGTCAGCACTTTGAAGGGGGTCTGTTTGCTCTCTGGACCTCCTGATACTACGTCAAGCCTCCTGACCCCCGACTCCTTTCCCTTATTTCTGTTACCAGTGGAGAATTCCATAAATGAAGCTGACAAACTCTTTTTTTTTAATGTTCTTTATTTGAGAGAGAGAGAGAGACACGAGTGCGAGCTGGGGAGGCACAGAGAGAGCGGGAGACACAGAATCCAAAGCAGTCTCCAGGCTCCAAGCTGTCAGCACTGAGCCCAATGTGGGGCTCAAACCCACCAACTGCGAGATCATGACCTGAGCCGAAGTCAGAGGCGTAACCAACTGAGCCACCCAGGCGCCCCTGAAGTGGATAATCTTAATAAAAGCTACTGCTATTTCTGACTTGGGCTGTTTCTTAAAAGTAACTCTTTTGAGGGACATGGGCCTGAAGAAGGGGAAGGAAACCAGAAAAGAAGTAAAGGGAAACACACATTTGAAACATTTATAACATCAATGAATTAACACACGTAAAGGACTTAGTGTCTGTACCTAGTAAGTGATCAGTAAGTGTTGGTCACTGGTTGTCTACTGTGACTGCTCTAAACAATTCTGGGAGGAAATAATCATGCATTATCATGTTCCACGTGTACCTAACTTTACGGACCAGATGTGTTGCTGAGAGGTTGGCTTGTATCAACTGTGGCAACCAAGTCATATTTTCCTACTGGCTGACTTAATAAACGTGGAAATATAACCCCCATGGAAAACTCACTCATGAAAATTCACTAAAACATTTTAATAAAAAGAGGTGATATTCGGAAACATGTATAATACTCAAAATAAGCCAGTAAGTATAAATGTTACATTAAGAACTGAAAATATTCTTCACTAAACTGCTCCCCTGGGGTTAATTAGGGTGGTTGATGTGACATGTTTTTGAAGTTCTAATCTCTTCATTGTTTAAGAGAGGTTCATCTTTATCTGCAGTTATCAAATTGTTTTGATAAAGTGAAAATTTTGATAAAGCATACTTCTTCAAGCATGTTGTAACAGCACAATCTTAAGCACTAAATCTGCTATGCCTTACAGTTAAAAAAGAGAGAGATTTGTTATAATGCACAGGAAAAATAAGCACAACAAAAAAATTCGAAAAGAAAGAATGAGCTTTTGATGTTCTTTGGGTTAAAAACAATGTTCTCAATCACCAGGAATTACAATGACCAGTCGTTTCGACATGACAAGCCTCCAACAAAATACAGGGATTCATCATTAGAAACCTTCAGTAGATACTTTCAGTTATCTGTAAACAATTAAATAATTGTCTAAAGGTAAGAACGCCAAGCCAATTTCTTCAACCGTCAGAAAACAAAAGATCTTTGAAGGCTGACTGGTGCAAGCCAAAACCAGAAAGAAATGGCTGTGGCCATCCAAGGAAGATGGAAAATCCTGGAGAGACTGCCACTGTCGTGACAGAATTACACACCTGGGTCCCCACACCTACTGATCTGTGCCACAGGTGGTCATCTGGCCACAGGCCAGGAAGGAAAGAAACACCTCAAAAGCACAGCCAGATGGGGCATTCAATTTATCAGGAAAGCTCTTAACTCCTCAAAAGCATCTCTGGCAGAAAAATTTTAAGTTACAGAAACCAAAGAGATGAAATAACAATTTTCACAAATTAAAATATTTCAAAGGGCTCAAATGTATAACAAAATGTCAAATTTAATACCTAATCCACATAAAGCAAAGGAAAACTAAAAGTTTTAACATATTCACTTTTTTTTCTCTTAAAGAGCATCTTTAAATATCACAAGTTCTGAACTAATTTAAAAATCAGAGTTAGACTTTTAAAAATTCACCCATACTGATATCTGTTTTTATGGGGGGAAGAAAACAAGCCTATGTGACTCAGAATTCTGTTTCTCTCTGCTTTTTTGGGTCAAGAATAAATTTAAGTATGCAAAAACTATTGTAGACTCAGACATTAACACCTCAAACCACCATACTCTGTTTCACTCACAGAATTTAATCCTTATTTACTTTTAATCAACTGACAAAGTATAATATTCTTCAAAGCTTCGATTTTACAAAATAATAAGCCCTTTTCAGAGCTAAACCTTAGACAAATCATGTGGGCCACCCACATCCTTCCATATTAAAGTACCATGAAGCAAAGAAAAAAAACACAAAAAGTCAGGAAATAAAATGTTCATACACTGTAGGTTGTGACAGACTTGTCTGTTAAATACTGTGAGCCCTCTTCTTGGTTTTAAAAATATTTCCAGAAAAATTACAAACTTTTTGATCCTTTAAACAAATGTAAGAGATACTCTTCTATCAGCAGGATCTGATTAGATCTTCAAATGATAATATGATCCCTGTTTGCCAAGATCAAAATCCTGAACAAACAAAAGAAAAATGACATACTTAGAAACTAACAAAATAGTTACAAAATCCTCAATTCTTTAAGCTTCCTGTGGCCAGGAACCTTCCAACCTAAAATGAATCTCTCCACCAGGGTTACTGACTCTATCTTCTCCCCCCAACTCCAAAATCCTACTCTAATAATTATGGTCTCTCTTCAACTGTTCCCCTTCTTTTCCTTCTGAAAAAGGGAGGGGGTGGAGAGGGAAGGTAGCAGCAATGAAACTTTCTCCTACTGATACTGAATTCAAAAACACTTATAGCTACCTCTTTTCTTGTTCCGCCTCCATTAACTTCTACGCCACATCCTTTGCTTCAAACTGTTGTTCCAACATATTTACACTATACTCTTATTTCTCTGTCACTTTACCTAAAAGAATTACCCTTATCACCATCACCTATTAATCTGTGTAAAAATCACCACAGCCTTTAAAATCACTTGGAGAAGGTGGTGCCAATAAAAGATGGTCGCTGAACACTGGACACTCAACCATGCATTTTATGTTGTTTCGTTTATCCTCAAGGAAGTCTTGATATCAGTATTATGATCCCTAACTTTCAGAGAGGAAACTGAGGCTGAAGAAGATTAAGAAATTTACCAGAAGTTACACAGACTCAATAAAAGATGAACCCATCTTATCTGAAAGTCCTTTCTCACTGATTATACTTTACTTCTCTTAAGAGGCAACTTACTCTGTGTAAGAAAACATGATGGATGGAGATGATTCAAGGAAGATGCTGGAGTGCTCCAGGAAACAGTCTCCTGACCTTGACAAAAACCTGCACGGGCAGAATCTGTCTGATGTAACAATCCTGGGACTCTGGTGTCTGCTAACGGCTTGCAGCTTTGGAGGGTAACTTGTGGATACTGTCAGCTCACAGCACAGTTAACAGCTACCAAGCCTACCCATGCCTTGCCCCGAGCCAGGGAGCAAGGGGCTTACGCTCAGCATGTGGGTGCCGGAGTGGGCAAAAAGGACCCTGTCCTCAAAATATCAGGAATCTTGCTCTGACTGCTGCTTCGTATCACAGAGGCACAAGACACTGTTGCACCTCCCCACATCGTTCAGAGTCCCTACCTCTCTAGGTGAAGTGACTGCCAGAAGATTTAAAGACTCTCAGCATCTGTCCTTCTCCCTTCAGTTATGACTTTTTCCCCGATGGGGAACCAGATATTAAAGATCAGGACACGCAGAAACAACTCCACATATGCACAAAACTGGAAAGTGACCACACATGAACAGACAAAGGCTCAGAAAAGATCTGAGAAGATCTTAGGTTCCCACCTCAGGCTGATTCTCAGCACAAGCAAAGCCTACGACCATTAAAAAATAAACAATAACAAATAAATAGCAAACCTGTGAAGGGAAAGGATCTGATTTCCAGTTGCCATGTTATTAGATTCAAATGTTAGGTGCTGAAGAAAAAATCACAAGGCATATAAAGAAATAGGAAAAAACTATAAATCAACAGAAACTGTCCCTAAAAAAGACTATGGCAGATGTACTGCACAAAGACTTTAAAACAACCATCTCGGGGCGCCTGGAGGGCTCAGTCGGTTAAGCGTCCGACTTTGGCTCAGGTTATGGTCTCACAGTTCGTGAGTTCCAGCCCCGCATCAGGCTCTCTGCTGACAGCTGGAGCCTGAGTTCGGATTCTGTCTCTACCCCTCCCCTGTTTACACTCTGTCTCTGTCTCTCTCTCCCAAGAATAAACAAACATTAAGAAATAGAAAAAAAAATTATTTTAAATAAATAAAGTAACTGTCTTAATGTCTTCCCTGTTCACACATGTGCACTTTCTCTCAAAATAAATAAACATTTTTTTAAAAAATCTGTCTTAAAGGTGTTCAAAAAACTAACAAAAAATGTAAAAATCAAGAAAACAATGGATGAAAAAATAGCAATATCAATAAAAGAACAGAAAGTAAAAAAAGAAATTCTGAAGATGAAAGGTACAATTAAGAAAAATGAAAATTTCACTAGAGAGATTCAGCATCAACAACCAAAAGACATGGGGCTGGAGCTGTAAAGGAGCACAGCTTCTATAAGTTACTGATGTTAAGCTGGTGTCTATTCAAATTAGTGTTATAATCTTAGGACGCTGAATGTAATCTCCATGGTAACCATAATGAAAACAGCTACAAAATATAAACAAAAGGAAATGAGAAAGTTACTTAAAACTTTCACTATAAAAAAATCAACTAAAAGACAAAGGAAAATAGTAATGCAGGATATCAAGGGCAAAAGCTGTATAAGACATATAGAAAACAGCACAAAGACAGAAGTCAGTCCCTCCTTATCAGTAATTAACTTAAATGTAAATGGTAAACTCTCCCATCAAAAGATGGAGGTTGGCAGAATGGATAAAAACACATGATCCAACTATGTGTTGGCTGTAAGAGACTCACTTTAGATCCAAAGACACAAATAGGTTGAAAGTAAAAGGATGGAACAGAATATTCCAGGCAATTAATAACCTAAAGAGAGTAGGGGTTGCTATACTAATATCAGATATAATTGGCACTAAATCAAAAAAGGTTATGAAAGACAAAGAAGCACATGATTAGCTGATAAAAGATTCAATAGAGCAAGAAGATACAAGTATAAACATTTATACACCCAATGACACACCATCAAAATATGAGGCAAAAATAGACAGAACTGAAAAAAGACACAGTTCTACAACAGGAGTTGGAGACTTTAATATCGTACTCTCTGTAGAAGCCATCTAACAGCACACTCTATCAGCAGCAACAGAACACACATGGCACATTCCCCACGACAGACCATATGTGAGGTCACAAATGAAGTCTCCATAGATTTAAAAGTATTTTTTTGAACATGAAGAATGAAATCAGAAATCAACAACAAAACTGGAAAATTCACAAAACTGTGGAATTTAAACAATACACTTTTAAACAACCAATGGATCATAGGAAAACATACTTACTGATGAAGGAAAACAAAATACCAAACCTTACGAGATGCAGAGAAAGCAACACTAAGGAGAAAAGTTATAGCTATACACTTAAAAAAGTAAAGATCTCATATCAACACCGAACTTTAAAACTTAGGAAAAGAGAAAGAGAAGAATAAACTAAAAGCAAAGCTAACAGAAGGAAATAATAAAGATCAGAGATGACATAAATGAAATAGAGAACAGAAAAACACCAGAGAAAATCAACAAAAAACCTGGTTCTATGAAAAGATCCACAAAACTGACAAAGCTTTAGCTAGATGGACTAAGAAAAAAGACTTCAATGACTAAAATCAGAAATAAAAGTGGGACATTACTACAATTCTAGCTTTTTGTAGCTTTATTTATTTTTAATTTTTTAAGTGTTTATTATCTTTAAGACAGAGTGTGAGTGGCAGAGGGGCAGAGAGAGAGGGAAACAAGGAAGCTGAAGCAGGCTACAGGCTCTGAGCCGTCAGCACAGAGCCCGACGCAGGAAGGGCTCAAACTCACGGACTGTGAGATCATGACCTGAGCCGAAGTTGGACGCTTAATGGACTAAGCCATCCAGGCGCCCCAGTTACCACCAATTCAAAAGAAATAGACAGGATTATAAGGGAGTACTACTAACAACCCCTTCTATCAACCAACTGAATAACCTGGCTGAAATGGACAAATTCCAGAAAACACAAAACCTACCAAGAACATGTCACGAAGCAAAAGGGAGTCTAAATAGGTCTCTAAGTGCTAAAAAGCTTGAATCAGTAATCAAAAATCTCCTAACAAAGAAAAGCCTGAAACCTGATGGCTTCACTGATGAATTCTACCTAATATTTACAGAATACCAATCCTTGTGGTGCCCAGGTGGCTCAGTCAGTTAAGCACAGGACTCTTGATTTCGGCTCAGGTCATGATCTCATGGTTGTGAGACAGAGCTCCAAGTTGGGCTCTGGGCTCTTTGCTAACAGCAAGGAGTCTGCTTAGGATTTTCTCTGTCTCTCTCTCTGTCTCTCTGTCTGTCTGTCTCTCTCTCTGCCCCTCCCCTGCTAACAAATGCACATGCATGCAAACACACACACACACACACACACACACACACACTCTCTCTCTCTCTCTCTCTCTCTCGCTCTCTCTCTCAAAATAAATAAGTAAACTTAAAAAAAAAGAAAGAAAGAATACCAATCCTTTTCAAGCTTTTCCAAAAAAGTGAAGAGAAGGGAACACATCCTAAGTTATTCTATAATGGCAGCGTTACCTTGACTTACGCAATGACACAAGAAAAGAAAATTACAGACCAGAATCTCTTATGTACATTGATACAAAAATCCTCAACAAAATACTAGCAACAGAATTCATTAGCACACTAAAAGAATTATACATTATAACCAAGTAGGATTTATTACTGGAATGTAATAAGGATAGCTCAATATACAAGAACCAATCCAAGTAATATGCCACATCAACAGAACTGAGAAAAAAACAACACACGATCATCTCAAATGATGCAGAAAACGCATTTGACTAAATTTAACACCGTTTCATGATGAAAACAATCAACAAACTAGGAATAGAAGAAAACTTCCTCAGCACAATAAAAGCCATAAGCGAAAAACTCACAGTGAACATCACACTCAAGGTAAACAACTGAAAGCTTGCCCTTTACAATTAGGGACAAGCCAAAGATGTCCACTTTTACCATTTCTACTCAACATCGTTCTGGAAGTTCTAGCCTGAGCAAGTGAAAGAAACAAAAGGCATCCAAGCTGGAAAGGAAGAAGAATATCTTCTAAGTAGAAAATCCTAAAAATCCCACACACACACACACAAAAACTTAGAATAAATGAATTCGGCAAAGTATCAGGATACAGAATCAATATACAAAAATCAGCCGTATTTTATGAACAATGAAAAATATGAAAAGGAAATTATAAAAGTAATTGTTTACAACCATATTAAAAGTAAAATATTTAGCAATTAACCAAAGTGAAAGACTTCATAAAAAGTACAAAACACTGCCAAAAGAAATTGAAAAAGACAGAATAGAAATGCATTGCATGATCATAGATTGGATGATTATTGTTAAAATTTCAATACTATCCAAAGTGAGAGACAAATTCAATGCATCCCTATCAAAATCCCAATGATATTTTTTGCACAAATAAAAAAAAATCCTTAATTTCAAATGGAATCTCAAGGGACCCCAAATAGCCAAATCAAACTTGAGAAAGAATGAAACTAAAGAGTTCACACTATTGATTTCAAAACTGAGAGCAGAGCTACAGTTATCGAAACAGTTTGGTGTTGGTGTCACACAGACTTACAGACCAATGGAATAAAATAGAGAACCCAGAAATAAACCCACACATAAATAGTCAAGTGATTTTCCTCAAGGATGCCTAGGCCATTCAGTGAGATATGGACTGTCTTTTCAAAAAATCATGCTGGGAAAACTGGATATACACATGAAAAATAATGAAGTTGGACCCTTTCCTAATAGCATATAAAAAATTAACTCAAAATTGGATCAAGGAGCTAAATCTGAAACCAAAGACAATAAAACTTTTAGAAGAAAATGCAAGACAAAAGCTTCATGACCTTGGATTTGGTGATGATTTCTTGACCAAAGGCACAGGCAACAAAGGAAAAAACAGATAAACTGGACTTAAGAAAAATTTAAAAAAAATTTTTTCTCCAAAAGACACTATCAACAGAGTAAAAACACAACCCACAGAATCAGAAAAAAAAAAACCTGTAAATCATATATATGATAAGGGATGGATAGACTATACAGAGAAATTCTAAAACTCAACAACAAAACAAACAAACCAATTCAAAAATGGGCAGAGAACTTCAAGAGACATTTCTCCAAAGATATACAAATATCCAACAAGCACATGAAAAGATACTCAACATGACTAATCATTAGAGAAATGAAAATCAAAACTACAATAAAATACCATCTCACAACCATTAAAAAGGCCACCATCCATTAGGATGCTACTACTAACACCAAGTGTTGGCTAATATACAGAGAACCTGGGACCTTATGTACAGTTGGTGGGAATGGAAAATGGTGCAGCCACTGTGGAAAACAGTATGGCGGTTCCTCAAAATATTAAAAAACAGAATTCCCCAGCAATTCTACTTCTAGGATCCAGAAATTCCACTTCTAGGTAAATACCCCAAAGAACTGACAGCATGTCTCAAAGAGATATTTAAATACCCATATTCATAGCAGCAACATTACTTATAATAGCTAAAACATGGAATCGACCCAAGTATCCATGGAAAGATGGACAGGTAAGGAAAACACACTGGAATATTATTCACCCGTAGAAAGAAAATTTTGCAATATGCTACACCATGGATGAATTTTGAAGACATTATGGACTAAGTGAAACAAGCCAGTCACAGAAAGACAAACGCTCTATGGGGTCCACTTGCACGGCTGCCAGAGGCTGTGGGGAGGGAAGAAAGTGGAGTTACTGTTTAATGGGTACAGTGCTTCAGTTTCACAAGATGAAAAGAGTTATGGGGATGGGTGTTGTGACGGTTGCTCAAAACTGTGAATGTATTTCATTAACCACTCACCTGTACACTTAAAAATAGTTAAGATGGTAAAATTTACATTATGTGTATTTTACCACACTGAAAAAAGGTGGAAAAAAACATATACATGATTATGTATTTAATACTCTTAATGGCTTACAATTTACTTAAGGAACAGGTATATACTTTAGTTTTTTACCAAATGTTGTAACATCTCACACAGTGCCTTGTACACTATTAGAGTATCAATATTCAAAGCTATTGTGATGTCATAATAAACCAGACCAGCTGTCAAGCCAATACCTGGTTACAGAGCCAGGAACACTGCTAAACAAAAAGGTGAGCTGGCATTTATCACGGGATCTTCTTAGAAACAAATCCATGTATGATACAATGAGGCAGGGAAAGGGAAGTCAGGAATGGAGAAGACCCAAGGAGATAACATGGATCTCTTCAAGCGAAAGGATCAGCCAGCTCAGTTGTCTTCAAGGTCAGGCAGCTGGGAACAGGAAACGGAACCTCGGAGACTAACAGCACTAGGGCCAGGGACCACACACAGGATGTAAACATAATACAATGTGTACACCACACCAAATATACTAGCCATTAAGAGAAATCAAAGAGCTAGAGTATTCATCAAAGACCATCCATTTTCTTTTTTTAAATGTAATTTTTTGTCAAATTGGCTTACATACAATACCCAGTGCTCATCCCAACAAATGCCCTCCTCAATGCCCATCACCCATCCCCCCCCACCATCCACCCTCAGTTTGTTCTCTATATTTAAGAGTCTCTTGTGCTTTGCCTCCCCCTCTCTCTGTTGGTAACTATTTTTCTCCTTCCCCTTCCCCCATGGTCTTCTGTTAAGTTTCTCAAGATCCACATATGAATGAAAACATATGATATCTCTCCATCTCTGATGGACTTATTTCACTCAGCATAATACCCTCCAGTTCCATCCATGTTGCTGCAAATGGCATGATTTCATTCTTTCTCCTTGCCAAGTAGTATTCCACTGTAAGACCATCCATCCTGTTTGTACATTTTCCATCTGCAGTTCCCACACCTTGAGATGTCACATTTAAAATGCACACTCAAACCTGCCTACCAAATTGGGTGCCAACTTTTTATTTGGCCAAGACACTAAAAAAAAAAAAGCTAAACCACCCTGTACGGTCATTATTTTATTTAAAAGTAGCCTATTTTAACACCAAAATAGGAGGGGTGTCATGATGAAGGATCACACATTTAACTTCAGGAAAAGTTCACTATATTTTCCTCATATTTCTCATTTCACCAGAGACCAGCAAAAATCCAACACGGTCTACAGAAAACACTGCTGCAGATCATTTCATGTCATCTACCTAAGCTTCCTTACATTTCTATGATGATCTTTAGAATTGAAGACATACAGATAACAAAAAATAGCAAAAAGGAAAAAAAAAAAAGACTCCATTGAATATTAGCCTGAGTCAGATGACATACCAACTGACACATAGAAGAAATATAGTAAGTAACAATAATTCCAGTTGGATTTTCAGTGTGTTCTATTTGTAGCTAGTGGTTTACTCCCTGGGAGATAAAGCCCCACACCCATACTAGCAACAACTGTTTTCTTAATGAGTTTACCAAAATAGCGTGGCGGAAGATGATGAAATTCTGTCAACCATAAAGCACATACTTCCCCGAAACGTTTCCTCTATCCCACCTACTGTGTTATTTTTAGTTTTATAAAACAACGAGAACAGTACAAAAGAGTAACACCGAGCTAGAATCTGCACCATTCAAAGACAGCACTGAAGATATATAGCCACCAAACTATATTTGTTAGCGAAGCAAAAATAGCTGGCTGGCCATTAGAGCTGGAAGAGCCTACAACGTGATTCTGCTACCAACGTGAATTAACTTATGAGTAGCCAAGCTAAAAATAAAACAGGGCCCCCGAAGGCAATTAAAGGTCTCCTCCCACAGTAGACTTTACTCACACACTGTGTGCATAACTCCTGAATAGCTATACATGATCGCATCAAGGCGTATGTATTCGCAAGTAACAAATATATATGACTTATTCTCTTAAAATGTAATTCTGTCATGTAGGACATATTCCCAATATACCCTAAAGTCAAAAAAGCAGCAGTATTTACTCTTAAAAATACATAAGCAGGGTGCCTAAATGGCTCAGTCAGTTAAGCGTCCTAGTCTAAATTGCGGATCAAGTCTTGATCTCTTGGTCGTGAGTTTAAGCCCCCAATCGGGCTCTGCGCTGACAGCATGGAGCCAGCTTGGGATTCCCTCTCTCCCTCTCTCTCCACCCTTTCCCCATTCCCACCATTTAATGTTCTCAACATCTTGGAAGGTGTTTTTTTGGTGGGTTGTTTTTGGTTTTTAGGTTGGGTTTTTCATTTTTAGGTACAAACACCTGGCCCCCTTACCAAACATACTGAATCAGAATGTGCAGGCATGGAACCAAGGAACCTGTATTTGTAAAAAGTGGTACTATTATTATACACCTAAGTTGAAGGCAAATTTACATAATGATATCAGAAAAAAACATTTTATTTACTTCCTGTCGCTTAATAGTTAACACAACTGCTACTAAACTAAGGAATGCTAAAGCTGGACTTCCAAATATTCTTTTTTTTTTTTAAGTTTATTTATTTAGAGAGAGAGAGAGCATGAGCAGGGGAGGGGGAGAGAGAGGATCCCAAGCAGGCTCCATGCTGTTAGTGTGGAGCCCAACCGAGGGCATGATCCCACAAACTGTGAAATCATGACCTGAGCCAAAATCAAGAATCAGAAGCTTAACCAACTGAGCCACCCAGGCACCCCTTCACTTCCAAATATTCTAAAGCACAACATATGGGAAGTGATCTGTAGCGAAGACTTATCTACAGGTTAACCTCCTGAAGGCTTCACCACCCACACACTAAAATCACTAAATGTATCAACAACAAAAACAAATCCTGAATAACAGACCTTAGAATATATTACAGAGTAAAGGAATATCAGCAAAGAAAGTTTGTTGTTTTTGCTTCCTCGGTGGCTCTGGTGGCTGACGTCTGCCGGGGTGAAATCTCACAGGAAACACTACCTGAAGTTAGTTCTATAACGTATAACGGTACCACATTTTGGTGCCTGATAAAAGGTATTGTTCTAACACAGGTCAAAACATCCTGGGAAACGAAAAAAAATCTCTAATTTCCACTTTATTTAGAAAGCTAAATTCAGATAATTGTCTAATCTGTGTGGGAAAATAACTTAAAATTGTTTGGGTCAAATAATGGTGTGAGTAATTATGTACTGAAGAGAGAGGAGGTGTTTTAAATCGAAATGGAGAAGTAATGCCTAAGCATTTATGCAATGACCCACCAATTTCAACAAATTCTCCAAATCTGAATTATTACAATTCTAGTTAGAATTGAAATAAGTAAACTTCAACTGCCCATCTCTAGCTTTTGGAGACTGTAAGCTAAAGCAGGGCCAAGACAAAAATCAGTTATCAGAGATACGAGGAGGGAAGCAGCAGGTCCCAAGTGCAACTCAGGCCTGTTGCAAAATATTTTGGTGCACATGCTCATTCATACATATTATGTCCTATTTCCTCGAAAGACTGTAAGATTCCCTCTTACTTCAGTAACAGCTCCTCTTTTTCTTTATTGGGGCAAGAAGAGAGAGAAATAAAAGAATACAGAATTCAGTCCTTTTTAAAGAACGATTATGCTGCTTTCAGAAACATTTGGACACGAAATGGATTTTACATCTCGGAGGGACAAAATAAATGTAAGAACTAGTATGGGAACAGTAAAGAATAATATTTTCAAGATGAGCAATATACCAGTGGGAACTTTCTTCCCAAGAGGTGGGGTATAACCCTAAGGAAGCTGCCGCACAAAGGAGGCAGAAGTAAATCGTAGGATACCTCTGTCTTCCCAGTAAGCCCATCATACAGGCAAACACCAAGGTACGGAATGTTTCCTTTTTTTTTTTTTTTTTTTTTTTTACAGAATCAACCAATGCAATACAGTACGGTAGTTTATCCAAACATTATCAATCAGGCCAGGTGCCTGAACGCCCACAGCTCCCAAATAGTACGAAACAAGTAACAGGAAGGCTGTTTATTAGCATTTCCCAGAGTAGATTCCTTGCCTGACCTTACATGGCTTTTTTTTCCTGTGTTTCAGTAGATAGTATAGGACAATTCTTTCTTATATTCCCAAATACCTCCTACCCTATTTGACTTCTTTTTTCCTCTAGATTAAATTGGGAAAACGGGTTCACGTTAAGATTTTTTTTTTTTTAGAGAAGAACATTCTAATTTGGCTTAATAATTCCATTTCTAGGGAGGCTCACTGATTGCCGATAGGAGTGAAAATTGCTTTTACCTCTTCTGAAGACAAACCTCCTAACAAGTGTTAAAAGCCTTATTGTATTTTCCCCAAAAACTCTATTTCTAATCTGACAAACATTCATGCTTAAATGTTCAATTTGTATACACTGTATAAAAAAAAAATCTTTCCAAGTATCACGTCCTAAAAATAAAACATTCTTGCTGGCATAGTAATAAATAGTAAGCCAATTGCTACACAAGCTTACTGCGTGAAAGGCACTATTTTAAGCACTTTACATATATTAGAGCCCTTTTACTCAACCTCATGAGGTCTGCGTTGTTACTGCCCTTCTTTTACATATAAAGAACTTGAGAAAGAATGTGACTAAGTAATTTACTAAAGGCTAATGAGTGGTGAGAAGAGGATTTGAAACTAAGAAGCCCTAGACCATGATACTTAAATATACAGAGTCAAACTCTGCTAGACCAATGCACAATCATTCCACTGTTATGTCCTGATATTCATGACCAAATACAAATCCGAAGTCATCTAAATGTCATCATTACAAAAGAAAAATATCATTAAAAGCAACCAAAACGTATATAACACACAGTAAATTTTCAAAGAAATTCTATTGACATTTTTGGATCCTTTAATTGCTGACAAAAATCAACCACTTTCTTTATCCCTTATTTAAAAAAAAAAAGTGACTGGTTAGCTACGAATATGTTAATGTGAAACAGCTATAAACTGCGCAGTCACTAGTCACCAGATATATATTTCAGTGGAGTACTTACTCCAGGAATAAGATCATCTGCTTCTCTCCTCATTCAACTAGCCACGGATTAGCTGCAGTTTAAAGGTGAGTTTCTAGATATTACCTTATTGGCGCTGCTTTTATTTTAAAGTTTATTTATGCATTTTGAGAGAAAGGGCATGGGTGTGCAAGCAGGGGAGAGGCAGAGCAAGAGACAGAGAGAATCCCAAGCAGGCTCCCCGCTGTCAATGTAGACTCCAACTCAGAGCTCAATCCCATGAACCGTGAGATCATGACCTGAGCTGAAATCAAGAGTCAGACGCTTAACCGACTGAGCCACCGAGAACCCCCTGCCTGTTTTGCGGGGCTTTTTTGAGAAAATATTTTTATAATATGCAAATTTATTACAATTGTGGTAAGAGAATGACTGAAACTCAGCAAACCAAACAGGCTTCGTAACACATCATCAGCCTGACTTGCTTCAAGACTTATCTTTGCCCACTGCCATTTCTTGAAGGCAGCTTCAAATTAATGGCAGTTACCCAACTAATTCACTACCAAGAAATCCAGGTGTGGCATATCTGTAGGACATACACTCTCACTTTCTCCTTGCATCTGTGTAGAAGGAAAAGGAGGCCAAAACCAAAACGCACGGAGGTATTCTCAACGCTCAGGAGGAGGGATGTTGTGGAGCTGAACGGTGTTAACTCACATAACACAGTTCTCTGACCTCATTTTTGATGTGCACAGACTCCTTGTGAGGTATCCCTCAGACAGGTGGTAGGAACTCTGGTTTTCAGAGAAGAAAAGTGAAGTTGGAAGAATTTATAGGACACAGACTAACTAAGGGCCAGGAAGAGTGTAGGCACCCACCTCTTTTTACTTACAGTAAAGAAGATTCAAGGGGTTGTTTTGTTTCGGAGGGGGAAGCCTGTTTGCTTAATCTGCATTATTTTAATGGACAAATCTATTAATAATCTTAATAGCTTTACTGAGACAAAATTGATCTATGGTATACTGAACATATTTAAGAAGTGCACTTTGGGGTGTCTGGGTGGCTCAGTCAGTTGTGCGTCCAACTTTGGCTCAGGTCATGATCCCATGGTTCCTGAGTTTGAGCCTCGCATCGGGCTCATTGCTGTCAGCACAGAGCCCGCTTTGGATCCTCTGTCTCCCTCTCTCTCCACCCCTCCCCTGCACATGCTAGTCTCTCTCTCAAAAATAAATATTAAAAATAAAATAAAATGTGCACTTTGATGACAGTTGCTGTATGAATGTATCTATGAAATTATCCACCCCAAAGGTTTCTTGGGTCCCTGTTTTCTTTCCCTGCAGTCTGCCCCCTTTCCAGCCCAGCAGCCACTACCTCATCTTTCTCTCACTATTAGTATTCATGATAAATCAGTTTTGTAGCATTTTATTTAAATGGACTCATAGGGTATACACTCCTTTAGGTCTGACCGCTTTCATCCATACTGTAGAGGGATCAATAGTGCACTGCTCCTTATTGCTGAGTTCTATTCCATGGATTCCATGTTTTGCCAGCTTGCCCCCATGAGGCCATGAGTCAAAAGCGGGAGATGGAAAGGCTGGACAGGAGAGAAAGGACTTGCTTTTTCTTATTTGCTTCCTATCCGTTGGTAGCACCAGTTTCTAACCCTGATAGAGTTTAACATCAGCACTCTTAACCAAAGAGCTAATATCTTAAATCTCATGATTCACTCCAAACATTTATTATGACTGCTTCAAGAAAAAGAAAAGTAAGTGGTATACAAATTAAGAAGGAGAAAATGTGTTACCTGTATCCTGTAGCCTAAAGATAAGCTTAGTCTGAAAGCAGAGAAGAGAGAAAATAGATCTTTGATATGAGAGGCCCTCTCCACCTCTATAACCCAAAAAAGCTCAAAGTTCAGTAATGTGGACTCCAGTATGGTTAAAACACCAACCAACCAACCAACAAGCCACATTGTGGAAGCGGAGCTAAGGCTTGTGAAAACAGAGGCTGTGAAGTTAGACATTTCCCAGGAGAGGGGAATGGAGCCTGGAAGGCACCTAACCCCACCCCTACAAGGGTCCTTTCCCAAGTACTTCCCTCTAATAGGCATACCCCTGCCCAACAAAGATGACAATACACTTCCTTGTGAAAATGCAATTAAGATGCAGCACAAAGGCAAGGAACAAGCAGAGGCCAAGATAGGGCAGGAGCCATGCTCCGTCCGACAGGCTCAGAGAGGACCACGAGGCAAGGACTTTGACTATGATTACTGCAGATGGAACAGGCTATAAACCAGCTAGTAGTCCACTTAGTTTTAAGGGAGTTGATTTGCCAAAGAAACAACAAAAAACTGCTAAACGTCTAAGTCAATGGTTCTTAAACTAGAAAGCACACTCAATGCTCTGGGAGGTAGTGTGGAAGGACATATCGCTGGAGCCCCTATTCTGAGTCCTTAGGTCTGAGATAATATCCCATAATTTGCTGTGCTGCTGGTCCTGAGACCACCCTGAGAACCACAGCTCTGAGTCAACCTGAGATCCCTCCCTCCCAATCCCCCATGTGAGGCGAGAGAGTTATTAGTAAAGTTGCAGTTTCCACATGGTCGTTCAGTCCTTCTCAAAGGCCACCTCTGATAGGCCATGGGAGACCAGGGAAAAGGAGACACTCTCATAGATAAAAATCCCTAAGAAATTAACCTCCTCCCAGTAACAGGGGCACTTACCTCTGCTGGACTAGGAAAGAGTGACCACTGATCATTGTGTGTACTTTTCCAGTATCCTCCTTTAAAAATGGGAATGTTTACTGAAATCACCCTGCTCTGGTTTGAGCACTATGGATCAACATATTATTCGTTAGCCACAGGTTGCAAGGCCATGACATGCTCCCTCAGATTTGAGAAAGAAGACTACATCACTAAAGAATCTGCCCTTGGAACTAGATGAGACTTTGAAATGTCCTTCTTTGGGGAGGCAGTGAGAGTGTTCATTTAAGGGCAAATTTTCATTAAGAACACACGTAAGAGGAAGAACGTATATGGATGTTTGGGAGTGTAAAGGGTGAACCACAGGACATGCTGTTAGATCCCTGGCCTGGACTTAGTCCCATTCCACATCCTAAAAGAATACTGGTTTTTTCAAGAACTGATTCCTCTCTCATGTCATCCTCATTTCTCATGTCAAGAGGAGCTCACTGTATTGTATCTTCAATTCTAGAGTATTCTAGGGCATGAGTAATCAAAGGGAAGTAAGTGCCTTTCCTCCTCTAATAAATGGTTAGTCCAAGAACTCAGACCTAAGCCAATCAGTACACGGCTTTCTCATGGAACCCAGAATTAGTTCATTCTTGTACAAGGATAAAATTCAATGAAATGTGCTGAGACTTTGAGAGAAACATTGTTTTGCTCTTAAAATATTACCCCCTCCTTTTAGAGATTATGAACTAAAGACCATTGGACCCTAAGGCTAAGGCCAGAGGAAGGTAAGAAAAATGGAGACTGAATGATTCAGCTAATTAATGTGAAGAAGCAAAAACCAGGTTTTCTAAAATGAAATTTAAAACTTCAGTAAGGGTTGTTCTCAACCTCTTCTCCTGCCCAAAGACAGTGCTAAGATTTGCCCCTATATCATACCAACAACAGTGATCCTGAAAGGAGGAGAGCAGAGAAGAGGTGGGGTGTCAAAGCATCACTCCATCTGGGCGGGGCAACTTCTTTTATCACAGCCTTACTATGTTAGAGTTATATGCAATTTTCTGTGGTTTGTTCTGGATTTTTTTAATGTTTATTTATTTTGGGGTGGGAGAGGCAGAGAGAGAGAGAGATTGAGAGAGAGAATCCCAAGCAGGCTCCGCACTGTCACAGAGCAGAGCCTGATGTGGGGCCCCAAACTCAGGAACTGTGAGACCATGACCTGACCCAAAGTCAATAGTCAGACACTTAACCAACTGAGCCACCCAGGTGCCCCAGTTTTGGATTTTTAAATTTAGTCCCAAAAGACATTCATTCTAAAATTCATTAAAAAAAAAAATCTTTGCGCTTGCTTCTGTAGCACATATACCAAAATTGGAACGACACAGAGAAGATTAACATGGCGCCTTCCCCTAGATGACATGCAAATTCATGACATGTTCCATGTGGAAGGGAGGGAGGGAGGAAGGGAGGAAGGAAGGAAGGAAGGAGAGGAGAGGAAAGATCGATCTTTTATGGCACAAATTCTCTGCCTTAAAGAACAGAATGAAGAGAATCTTGAATATTAGCTCATATTATTGTGCTCAATTCATATAAGTTCAAAGGGTTATGGGAATCTAGGACAAAAGATAATGTTGGAGTTTTGTCACTGGGTTTACTTTATTTATTTGAAGGAAGTGAAAAACAAGTCATATTTCTACTATTTATTTTTGCTAGTCAGCAGTCAGTCAACTGAATTTTTTCAGTTAGGTGAAAAAATTCAAAATATGATAATGTCATTGGTTGATAATAATCGATTTTAAATAAACAAATGTATTTTAAAAATCTATTTACATTAAGAAATCCATTATCATATTCACACTGAAAACAGCCTACTCTAAGTACTAAAATGTACACAGTAGAGTCTATCAGCCTACAAGCAAAATCTCTTCCATCCAGGTAAGAAATCAAAATTATTAATGCCAATCTGCTACCATACTCTCAGTACAGAATTTAAGGCTACTTTTTGTGTTTTGTCATCTCAATCTTCTTCTGAGCCTGAGAAAGAATACTGTTTTTTAAGACTATTTGAACACAAGACTCTACAATGCTATGGTTACCTATTTTGGTGTTAACCCACGTAACTAAACTTGAAGGATAATTCCTTGCATTTCACCTACCCACAGAAGTTTTAGTGGAATGAGGAAACAAGTGGATAGGCCTAATATAACTAATGTCTATACTACACTCTTCATTATATTAAGTATTCAATAATTAAAGTGAACCTGTTAAGGACTAAATGCAAAAATTACACTTTGAGATTCTGATGAAATCTTATGACTGATTCTTTAAAAATACATACACATACACACACACACACACACCCCCCACAAGATTCTACAGACAGTGGGAGTATAAAATGGTGTGGCCACTGTGGACAATGGTATGCCAGTTCCTCAAAATATTAAACACAGGATTACTATGTGATCCAATAATTCCAAATATATACATAAAAGAAATCAAAGGAGGGACATAAACAGATATTTGCACACCAATGTTTATAGCAGTATTGTTCACAATAGCCAAAAGGTAGAACAATCCAATTGCCCATCAATGGGAGAATACATAAACAGAATGTGGTATAAATACCATGGACTGTTACTCAGCCTTAAAAAATGAAATTCTGGGGGCTCCTGGGTGGCTCAGTTGGTTAAGCGTCCGACTTCGGCTCAGGTCATGATCTCGCAGTCCATGAGTTCGCGCCCAGAGTCAGGCTCTGTGCTGACAGCTCAGAGCCTGGAGCCTTCTTCGGATTCTGTGTCTCCCTCTCTCTCTGCCCCTCCCTCACTTGCACTCTGTCTCTCTCTCTCTCTCTCTCAAAAATAAATAAACATTTTAAAAAATGAAATTCTGATACAACATGGATAAACTAGCAGGACACATGTTATATGATTCCACTTACATGAGATTAGCAGCAGGTGGGTATGGGGGTTACTGTTTAATGGACATACTGTTTCAGGATGGGATGATAAAAAAGTTCTAGAAGTGGATGGTGGTGATGGCTGCACAAAAACATGAATGTACTTAATGCCACTGAATTCGACACTTAAAAATAGTTAAAATGGTTAATTTTATGTTATGTATATTTTACTACAATAAAAACCAAAACCAAAACAAAAGAGTAAAACACTGGTTAAAGACAACAAGGCATCACAAAAGCTTCAAAAAAAAGTTCTATAAATAATTTCAAGAGTTCACAGATCACTTAAAGATCAAAAATGAATCCCAAGTTATAAACTCCTGCTAAAGTTCAACACAAATAGAATGAAACAGGCACCATAGTACTTTTTATAGATCTCAGCGTTCTGTGATCCCTGTAATGCTTGCCAACAAAATCCCATGCCTAAAATATAATAAAAGTATTAAAACAGCAGCAGTTTTTCTCCTCCTCTGAAGCTGTCTTTCCCACACTAAAATAGAGCAACAGCAGCTCCACACTGGTTGTTTGTATTTCATCACTGTTTTCAGACAGAACAAGAGGTCTGCTGCCTACACACCATCCCTCCGCATCAACACCCATTTTCTTATGCAATTTTCAGTTCTGTTGGCAGGTTAAAGACATTTTTTTCCGACCACAAACAAAAACTTCTTTTGATGCTCTTATGTGAATGTTCAAGGAAATGTTCCGAATAAAAAAAGACTATTTAAAACAATAATATGGAAGTGTGTCCACAGTCAAAAAAAACTTAAATTCTAGACAGAAGGCATATAAAGACGAGGTGCTTACTTTGTTGAAAATCACCTGTCTTTATTTTTTCAGTTGGTAACTTAGGAAACGTTAAAAGAATACAATGCTGAAAAATAGGCAGAACCACATCATTGAGTCTTCCAAACAATGCCATGGACAGCCTTTTTTCCCCTTAGTTTATTTTTATGTTTTAAAACATTACTTTACCACAAGCCCTTGATAATGGAGTGTTCCACTCCAGTTGTTCATTTCTTAAGATAAAAAGTGGCTCTCTACTGGAAATTTTTAGTTTTTAAAAAAAATTTAAGTCTTAGCACCTACTTTTAATATATGGTAAGTAAATTTTTGTTGTTATTAACAAACCTTTGTCAAACTAGACAATCCTAAAGATGACCAATGATGGCTAAGACTTCTATGTAGCTACGAGGCAGTGCCAGGAACTGTTCACATATACGCTTTATGTATAGTAATTAAGTTAATCCTGAAAACAACCTTGTGAAGTAGGTACTCCTATTATTCCCTATTTTACAAAGACATAACTAAGGCCTGGAGAGACCCAGTTGTGTGACAAATACCACAAACACCATGGAACCAGTGAGATGGTAGAGATAATACATAAATCCCACATAGTCCGGCTCCGCTATCCATTCTAACCATCACACACAGCACCTGTCGTTAATACATTAAGAAAAGAAAGATGATTTTCATAATGCTGAGCAAGTTATTCAATAATGTAATATAAAATATTTGTCTCTTTTTGATCATAGTATTGTTTGCTTTCTTAACAAAATACTAACTACTGCATTAGACAGTGTCATTCACAGGATTAAACACATTAATGAAATCTAGATTTTTGGTTCTGTCCGTGACCAAGAAGGGAGGAAGGAAGTCACAGAGACTGAGGCCTACCTCGTTATTTTTCATCTTTTCTAACTTTACAATCAATGTACAAGCACAAAAACAAAGTTAGTGCCAAGAGAATTGGTAGTTCACTTGATCAAGAAATACTTGTATCAACCTATAAAGTGTATATGACTAACTAAACTTTTATAAACAGACACGCAGTCGAATTTTTTTAATATATTAGCCTCTATAGATGTTGAAGTATAGGTAAGTTGTCCAAAATAATTAGAGATTTTGAGGAAGGACTTAGTTCATGATAAGTATGACTCACACGTGTCTCACAGCAAAACAAAAGCCACCAGACATTTATCTCTTAAAAACAAAAGACACTGAGTCTGGCACCAGCCTGCCAAGCAAGAAATACCATGTGCAAGTCAGACACTCGTGTGCCGTTTAAAAATAAAAGAGATAGGCATGTGATGAGTGATGACTCCTAAGCCTGACCTTCTCTGAAATACACAATTCCATTTATAACTTCCCCCAAACACCAAAACACCTGAAAATAGCAAGTTCACAAAAGAGGCAAGAGAGAAAAACAAAAAGGAAGTTTTAGAAGTCAGAGGATAAAGTATCTTACAGGAATAGCTTTGTGTCACACTGACCATATTCATCTGCAGGTTCCCCTCCTCCCTGTACTTACTTCCATGAACTCAAGGAGGCCAACATCTCTCTCCTCAAGCTGACTTGCTTGAGGTTCACCGGTCTAGAGGATCGGCTTCCACTTAGAAAAATTCTTACTCAATGCTCAGGTTTCTATGTTGACGGAGACAGACTGCAGGTAAGACTGAAGTGTGCTACATCTATTTGCACATGGATTCTGTTGAAAGAGGGCTTTGCCTACTTACATGTAACAAGAACACCTCTTCCGGCACCAAACTCAGGTAGATCTCTGGGTAAAAAACAAAGTAATAGCCCCAAAATGTAATGCAATGTACTAATCTTCCATAAATGATCTTTAAAAAACAGGACAGAGAGGGGATATAAATCCAACAAAGAAACCTCACAGACTGCGGAGGAGCAGGCGGCTCGTCTGTAGTCAGCCTGCCCATATTTGCCATTTGGCAATACTTTCATTAAGTCACAACTAATAATCGACTTGGGTTATTAGTAAACTGGGACCATCAAAAAATTCATTAATTAGCCTTGAATTGTCAGCAACAGTTTTTAAAGTATTTACAGTAAATACAGCCTGTAAATACAGCCTGTCACTAAGGGATATGCGTTCATGTTGTAAGTACTGCCAAGAAGAATCAAGCCATACTTTAAAAGTTCATGAGAGCGGTTCATAAAAGCACAGGGTAGGACACCAAGTACTATGACTTACAATTGACGTACCAAAACCAGAAAAACAAACGTAAAACCCCATCAAAGGTGTCTAAGCACGGACCCTCTATTTCTGTAAGTATCTGGTCTTAGACTAGTAACTGGTCCTTGACCAAGCAGCACAGAGTGACAGTCCTACATCTGCCTACCTACCTTGTCATCTACAGCCCCTGAGAGCCCCACAGTCTCAGCAGAACCCAGCCTGAAAACCTCTGCCTCACTAAGTCCAACTCAAACTTAGCATCCTGCCTGGTAACGGACATACTCTACACACACTTACTGAGCACATAAAAGGGATATGGAGAAGACAAAGCGATTAAGCACAACAGAAAACGCCCCAGCAGAGGAGAAGGGCAAGGAACGAAAGTGAAGGAAGAAGATGAACCACAGGAGGGGCAACTTGGAAGCTAAGGAAACGAGGATTAAAGGTAGAAGAAGGAATCGACAATTTCAGATTTGATCAAGAGGTCAAGACCTGATCCGTGCTATCTCCACCCTACTCATGAGAACAACTGGTAGGAGACAGAATTATAAAAATAAACTCAGCTGGAATTCCTAATTAGTTACAACTTCTCTCCTAGAAGAGCTAAAAACCTTGCTTCTTTTTACTAATTATCAAACACCTGTAGCATTTTAACAGTCAATACTTTTTCTTACAGCTTTTTTAAAAAGATTTTATTTTTAAGTAATCTCTACCCTGAACATGGGGCTTAAAGTTACAACCCTGAGATCAAGAGTCGCATGCTCTACCAAGTGAGCCAACCAGAACCCAACAGCGAAGAGGTTTTCTTTAATAGAGATAAGCACACTGTATCAAGCCTTCCTAATGGGTGGCTCCAGTTATTTGTATGGGCCTCTTGCTAACAGATTGTAAGTGGTCCTCATAATCCCTGCCTCCTGGTATTCATGCCCTTGTAATCCCTTCCCCTTAAGGGTAAGCCAGATCTCTAACTTGCTTCTAACCAATAATATGGCAAAGATGTTGGGATGTCACTTGTGTGATTATGTTAACAACGCCCTTCTTACAAGGAAACTCTCTCCTTTGATAGCTCTGAAGAAGGAACCTGCCATGTTGTACGTTGGTATTTGGAGAGGGCCACATGGGAAGAAACTGGGGGTGGTCTCCGACTGCTAGCCAGCAAGAAATTGAGGCCCTCAATCCAACAGCCTGTAAGGAGCCAAATGTTCTCAACAACTATGAGAATTTAGGAGAGGGTCCTTCCCTAGTCTGTCCTTCTGATTAGAACTCAGCCCCCACAGACACCTTGATCACAGCCTTTCAGAGGACTCTAAACTAGGCCCAGACTACTGCCTTTCTGATGCAGTGAGACAATAACCAAATGCTGTTTTTAGTGGCTCTGTTTGCAGGGATATATTATATAGCGATAACTAACTAATGCAGGGCCTTTAGAAGTGTCAAGCCATCTACTTATATGATTACATGGGAGTCAGAAGAACATGGTCCTTCTGACAGAGAATCAAGAGGCTTCACACACCCTCACCTACACCACAAACTATACAACCTAAGCGTTAGCAAGAGTAGCAGGCACAAGAGAAGCAGCAATGGGCATCCCCCATTGGGTAAACCTATTCCACACTTGAATCTACTTGAGAATAGACCTCAGAGGCAATCTCAAAACTTAACATAACAACCATTCATCTTGGCCAGCCACAGATAGCTTAGAGCACAGTTTTCTCCACTGTGGGTTGTAATTGGCATTTAATTAATTATTAAAATAGAAAAATATTAAAGTGTATCGCATGCAACATTTGTTAGGCTGAATCAAATCAACTGGATAATTATTTGAGGACCTATTCTGTACAAAACACTGCGTCATCAGAAAAGTCTAACGAGAGAGATAAGACAAATGCACGAGGAACTATATATATAAAGAACAACATACAAGGAGCACAAGAACGGCCAAATCAAGGAAGGAAAAAAACCATAGATGGAATGAGGAACCAGGAAAGCCTTCGGGAAGGAGACGGCACTTTCAACCCGCCAGGAGTAAAAAGGTAGGATTTCACAAGTGCACAGCAGAGCATAGACAGAGGAATGACACTCTCTCACAAGAAGGAGGTTAACAGCAAATTGCTTACAGAGGTGGAGGGAGGGGAGGGTGGGGCGGGGGAAAGAGTGTGTGACTATGTGAGTACATGGGAGAGCAGGGCCTGTTAAGGCAGCAGCAGGCTAGAGAGAAGACTGAACACTGCATTGAAAAGTCTTTGCTTAATCTGTTAGAAATGCATGCAAAATTTTAAGCACACTGTGTCAGAGAAAGTGATGCTCTGTGACTTTTGGCCTTGTGCTCTGTGATTCTAGAACTGTTACCCGAAGCATCCCTAGGGCTAGACTTTTGCTGTGGCATCTTCTGATTACGGATGGTGGAACTGAACACGGGCCTAAAATATTAGGTGATAGTTCTGCACCATTAATCACTTGTGGAACTTTCTTCTCAAGTCTACTTTTTGATACTCTGTACATAAATCAATTTTATAGAGATAGGTCAAGATTGATTCATTCGCCATTTGCTTCCACCAACATTACTTCGTTGTAGCAACCTTTTACTTATTTATGTTTTAATGTTTATTTTTAAGAGAGAGAGTGCGAGTGGAGGGGAGCAGAGAGAGAGGGAGACAGAGGATGTGAAACAGGCTCTGGGCCATCAGCACAGAGTCCAATGTGGGGCTCGATTCCATGAACCGTGAGAAAATGATCTGAGCCAAAATCAAGAGTCAGATGCTTAAGCAACTGAGCCACCCAAGTGCCCCATTGTAACGACTTTTAAAATGGTGTTAGATCTATGCTGTAAAATACATAACAACATAAACTCACTGTAATGCTCGACATATCAGGAGTTGGCAAACTCTTCCTGTGAAGTAACTATTTTAGGCTTTGAGGGCCGTATGGTTCCATTCCGCTGTTATACAGCACGGGAGCCACAGAAGGTCCCGAAAGGAGTGGGCACAGCTGTGCAGCACTTAAACTTGATCCACAAAACTGGACAACAGGCCAGGTTTGGCCCTCGTGCCACGGACTGCTGACCTGATCGGTATGTTCCTTCATTAATTTACTTTCACATAAAGGGGGAAACTGTAACTCTTTCTTGAACACTGGAATTATGGTGATATAATTGTATCAATCTTAAGTACATTACCTCCCGTCTACCAGAGTAACTTCCAGAAATGCATGAGATCGTCCAGAAGAAAATCCTGGCAGCTCTGTCGTCAAAAGACACCCCCAAAGCCAACCTCTCCCCACCTCCTGTCCCCACTCGAGCTCCCGTCCATTTGGTCAGCATCTCACAGACCCACATAGTGTGTCCAAGGCATGCAGCAAACACTAGAGAGTAAAACTGAAAAAAGTCCCTCCCCTTGAGTGGCTTCTATTCTGGCAAGTGATGAATGTCAATGAAAAATGAACCTAAAACCTAAGTAAAGGATACAGAATATCAGACAGTGGGGTGTGCAGAGGAGAAGGGAAAAGAGGGGGAGCGAGGCTGGGGATGCCAGGGCAACGTCAGACAGTGTGGTCAATGATGGTAATCTTCCAGGAGAGGCTCATGCTAGGAGGGTCACTTCCATCATCTCTCATCTGGACCATTACAGCAACCTTCTGTTCTCGCTTCTTCTATTCTGCCCCCACTACAGGGATTTCTCCACACAGCAACCAAAGAACACTTCTGAAATGCCCATCAGGTCATGCCAATCCCCACAGTGAGTGAATCAAAGCCAAAGGCCGATCTGGTTCCTGACTGCCCTTCAATTCCACCTACTAACACTTCTCCCCCTACATCCTCCCAACGCCCCACAGGCCTCCTTGAGGCTCATGCCATGCACCTCCGCCTCTGCCTGACATGCTCGTCCCCAGATACCTGCGTGGCTCGCTCTCTCTCTCTCTCTCTCTCTCTTCATAGCTCAGATCAAAGAGCACCACCTCAGAGGTTGCCCCTAAAACTCCTTTGTCCAAAACAGCCCTCTCTGTAATCTCTACATCTCCACAGCCTGTTTTAATTTCCTCATTACACTCACCCCTCTTTTATGATTTTAATATTATCTTTTGTTTACCTGTTTGTTTCTTTCACTAGAAACGAAACTCCATGAAGACAAGAACTTTGTCCCCAACATGACATCCCGCACACTTTGGTGTTTGGCACAGAGCAGGCTGCCAACGAACATTCTAGAATGGATGCATGAATACAGGGCTATTGTGTCAGAGCCTTCCCAAGCTCACAGTGAAAAAGAGACCAAGCCACCAAGCCAGAACTTGACTTTAAGACGGTTGGAGACCAGGGCCCACACTCCTTCTCAATAGCCTCTTAAGGCATGTCCTGGTGGGACTGGAAACAGAGAAGTCAATAATAAATGTATGCATTATAGACAGGGTCAAGTCACTATAGCAACAAGTTGTCGTTGTGGTTGGGGACATCAGTCTGGTGTTTTACTAATGTCATTACTTTAAGCAAATAAATCACTTCTTTGTTCTTTGCCTCACTTTTAAATTCAGAATAACTGGAGTCCCTACTTCACAATGTTCGTGGCAAGAATACGTAAGTTAATATCTGTAACTTACTTAGAAGACGCTTGGAACTGAAGAGGTACTCATTATTATTTATTTTACTGTAGAATAAATTTATACCCCATTCACCCATTTCTCCCACCATCCCCCCACTCCTCTCGCTCTGGCAATGACCAATCTGTTCTCTGCATTTATGAGTTTTTTTTTTTAAAGATTCTACATACAAGAGAGATCATATAGTACTTGTCTCTCTCTCTCTGACTTAATTCACTTAGCATGATGTCCTCGAGGTCCATCTATGTCTTCACAAATGGCAGGATTTTATCCTATTGAATGGCTGAGTAATAGTCCGTGGTAGATCTCTACCACAATTTCTTGATCCATTTATCGCAAACACTCAGGTTATTTCCATATCTTGGCTATTGGAAATAAGGCTGCAATGAACATGAAGGATGTACAGATCTTTGCCAGTGTCTTGTCTTCTTCAGATAAACACCCAAAAGTGAAATCGCTGGATCACAGTACCTTTTTTAATCTATTCAGGAACCTCCATTCTGCTTCCCATAGTGGCTGCACCCAGTTATACTCCCACCAACAGTGGGCAAGGGTCCCTCGTCCTCTACCACCAACACCACCACTACCACCACCACCACCACACCGTCACCACCACCACACCGTCACCACCACCAGCACCGTCACCACCAGCACCACCACCACTGTCACCACGACCATCACCGTCACCACCACCACCACCACACCGTCACCACCACCATCACCATCACCACCACCACCACCACACCGTCACCACCACCATCACCATCACCACCACCATCACCGTCACCACCACCATCACCGTCACCACCACCATTACCACCGTCACATCATCACCACCATCACCAACACCAACACCACACCATCACCACCACCATCACCGTCACCACCACCATCACCATCACCACCGTCACCACCATCACCGTCACCACCACCACCACCATCACCACCGTCACCACATCGTCACCACCATCACGAATACCACCACCACACCATCACCACCATCACCGTCACCACATCATCACCACCACCACACCGTCACCACCACCATCATCACCGTCACCGCCACTACCACCGTCACCGCCACCACCACCGTCACCACCACCATCACCACCACCACCACCAACATCATCGTTCCTTAAGAGAAGCACGGCTTCTAGGCCTGAAAACCTGACTTCGACCATACTAAATATACTGACGTGACCACAGGCAGGAAAGGAGGTGTGATCAGAGCCAGAAGGCTACCCCCTCCTCTGCCGGCACTACTGCAACCCCGACTTGTGAGGAGCTGTGACAGAGGACAGTGTTGTCCATATGGCTGTAGGCCTGTGACCTGCTCCTGGGGAGCACCGAGAGAAAGCAAGCACAAACTCCGAAGAGGAATCCACTGGCCCCCATCAAAGACTCCATGCTAGACCTGGGCCCTGGGCAGTGGCGTCCCCCAGGTAGAGAAGACCTCTTCCAGATGGGGTGATTAGGGGTACTCAGCCACCCCCATATCTGTGCCAGCCACCACTGAAAGGTGCAGGCAAGGCCTGTACCTGAAGAAGTGGCCCTTAAGATACCTTCTTAAATACTGAACAAAAAGGAGAACTAAAATTTTTCAACATGGTATTTACTGCTATCTTCCTGTTTCCATAATAGAAATCCATTTGTAAACCAGAACATTAAAAAAAATACTTATATACATTTAAAAAATCTTTACACTTTGCATTTTCAAATACAGAAGAGTCTCATTTGTTTAGTGATCAAAACTTTCACTACGGCCTAAGATGAATGTATGTCATGATTTTTACACTACTTCATGCCTGGCTACCTGGTCATCTAGGATAGCATCAGCTAGGTGGGTGTTTTCTGTCAACTAAGGCATGAAGCAAAATTTAGGTATCAGTTTGACCACAAGGAATACAGGAGACAAAGCCCTAAATGAATAAAATCAAAAATAAATTTGCTAACATCAATTAATGCACTGCCACTTCTATAAAAAATTTAAAATCATTATATTGATGAGAGACTTGGAGTCAGAAGAAACCTACAAGACAGACCTATCAGACACTCAAGAAATACACTCCAATTCTTCTGCCTATCAAATTAAAAGAGATGCTTGCCTACAACCTTCCTCAAACTTCGTAGTATAGCCCAATAGGCCATCTATCACCTCCAAACTATCCATTAATATAGCTAAGAAATATGGACTCCAAACATCTTTTGCATATAAAACATGAGAAAACCAAACAGCAAATCTATAAATCAAAGTTGTGCTACAATGTACACCAGCTACACCATCTGAAAACAGCACTATCAGAAACCGTTCTGAATAACAACATTAAGTAACTTGTAAACATATATCAAACACTCATCCAACTCAATGACTATTTTAATTAATATAAAGCATAAATCAACCAAGCATGCCCATCAGTCACGAACTGAAAAAAAAAACAAATACTCCAATGTCAGTTAATAACAGACAATGAAGAGATTTTTGTAACATTTTATAAAACCGAAATCTCAAACATATGCAATAGTCAAAATATGGCACAAGAGGGTGAACAAAAGACCTCTTTCCTACTCCCTACGGTACTGCATCATTTCAGTGTGATTTCACAGCAACAGTACACTTTCACATTTATATATATATACAGTACATATGATATTGCATATATCACATGTTATACATATAACATATAATATATATTATGTATAATATATATACACACACACATACATACTGGTACAGCATAACATTTTTAAGAATTTTACTGAATTCTTCAATGCTTATGTAAGTTTCACGCAGCTGTTCTAATAAAGCCGACCCTTTCATTCTCAGTGCAGCCTTATAAAGCCGATGCTCTGACTGGGGAATTAGGTAAACGCTCTTACTTTCAGTGGGCATAATACAGGTCTATAATTGTCTTTACATAACTGATTTCGATTACAGGAGATAGAAAAGTAGCATTAGCTCAATTTGAATGAAAAGAACCTTATCACTTTTCTTAAATATAAAACACTCAGGCAAAAAAAAAAAGATAATTGCTTGATACTGGATTGCTATTTATAATATTGACTATCTGATAATGTTAAAAAATTTTGAGTTTATCGCTTCATCATATGTGAGTAATGACTGAGGTACAAATGTGAGACACATGACATTACTATCATTAGAACAGTTTACAGGATTCAATTCAGAAACATTCCTCAGGTGAAGAAATTGTTGGCTCTAGTTAATAATCGTTAACTCCAGTTGATACATGTTATCAGAAACTATCATCTAACACTTGACTGAGACTTTGGTCCCACAGGACCAAACAAGAGACTGTGAAAGATTCTGAAATAAGCCATCATCGTAGGTATGAGTCACTTGTTTGAGGAGAGCATGTCTGGGAAAAGGTGACACCACAATAGCAACAATAATGGAAATGTTCCTTTGGAAAAGAGGATTTATGGGGAGAAGAGTAGGGCAGCAAGGCTCAGGAAAGAGTAAAAGACCTTGTCTTCAGGAACAGGAAGCTTCTTTGAGAGGAAGGGACTTCAAGTTATAATTGTGTTCATCTAATCTTCCATTATTTTCATAAAGTATTCCATAACACAGAGCAATTTTTTCACAAAAGCTCTATGGGTAAGTTCCTTGATGACGTAAAGCATAAAACCCCTTAATAGTCTCCATAATCAATAATAATAAATCTGTGCTTTCTTGGGCCACAAGCTGATTAGTAAAAGGGTGTGTTGGGGCGCCTGGGTGGCTCAGTCAGTTAAGAGTCCAACACTTGATTTCGGCTCAGGTCATGATTCCACGGTTCATGGGTTCGAGCCCCACATCGGGCTCTGCACTGGCAGTGAGGAGCCTGCTTGGGATTCTCTCTCTCCCCCTCTCTCTACCCTTTGTCCCCATCTCAAAACAAATAAAAAAACTCAAAAAATTCCAAAAACGAAAAAGGGTGCATCTGTGTCCTTGCTGGAGATGAAGGGGAACTTTATATCACTATAACCCTTCAAACAACAATGATGAGTCCATTCTTTTTAGCCAGACCCCCTATTATATGACCCAATAACATAAGACAACGAAGTAGCGTTAAAAAAAAACTAGTTGAGGAGCATGATATTTACCTTCTCTGACCCTCTGACAGAGAGCTCTTTGAGACCTGTAATTACTATAAGTAGATCGTGTATGACTTGAGAACTTAAATTACTAAAAGGAAAAACTAATTAAGAAAAATTCCACTTTGCCTCTTAAAAATGGGTTGCCTTACACAAGGCTCCACAGAGGAAACATGTTTATACATGTCTTTACACTGGAGTCTGCAAGTACATATAGTAATAAAAAGAAATAGAGCTGTATGCAAAATGATGGAAACTAAGGCCTAAATTCTAGTTCCACGTCTATCAATGTTTCTGGGGTTTATAAAATTTTTTAAATGTTTTTATTTAGTTTTGAGAGAGAGAGAGACAGCGCGAGCAGGGGAGGGTCAGAGAGAGAAGGAGACACAGAATCCGAAGACAAGCTCCAGGCTCTGAACTAGCTATCAGCACAGAGCCTGACGTGGGGCTTGAACCCACGAACTGTGAGATCATGACCTGAGCCGAAGTCGGATGCTTAACCGACTGAGCCACCCAGGTGCCCCTGTTTCTGGTATTTAAAACAGGTAGAATACTTACATTTCAGATAGTTTGAGGGACTGAACAAAAATAATATATACGGCGCCACACAGTGCATCACACATAACATCCTCAAAGACTATTGGGTCCTTGCGCACCCCTTGCTCCCCACTCTCCCGTATTTAGACCAATTAAAATACAAAGTGTTAAAAAGCCATGGCCCTAAGTACTTCTTAATTCATCATGATAAAGAACAGCCATTGACTCTTGACATACAAGGGCAGTAGCAGGGATGGCAGAACAACATTTGTTAGGGGAATACGTGGAACAGGACTAGAGAATGTTGCAAGCTGTGTGACAACCAGGGGGGATGTCATGAAGAGGTTCCTGAATGGTTTGCCGATCAAACTAACCACCACCAATAAAATATTCAAGCCACCATTTTTTTTTTTTTTTTTTTTTTTTTTTAGTGCTCTGATGATACAATTTTATTAACTCCACCTGCTTTTTTATGATTCTTAATTTGGGTTGGAAAAATATCACTGTCATTCTATTCACTTATTTATGATGCAATTAAATAATCTTGATGAACGGTCTCCTCATCTAAAATTAACCGAGAAGTAAGCTCTAAAGAAATTTAATGAGCTCTGCTTTTCTTTTCAATGATGATGCTTTGTTAGGTAATGATGGAAATTTGTGTTTATGGGTAAACCACAAGTGTAGCTGGCTGCCAGCACTTCAGAATGCTGATACACTCTAGTAATGCTCTTGCCCGGCAGCAGACCCTAAAATTCCCATAGAGAAATGAAAGTACAAAGAAGGTCTTGAAATAAACAGAAGGGAATATAATAATACTGTACTGGGTTCAACCGTGTTCCCCAAAAATCCATGTCCATTCAAATCCTGTGAGGTTCTTACTGCAAAACAGGATCTTTGCAGGTATATTCAAGTTAAGATGAGGTCAAACAGATTGGGATGGGCCCTCATCTAGAGACTAGTGTCCTTATTAAGAACAGGCAAATCTGGATATAGACACAGGAAAGAAGGCCATGTTAAGATGAATGCAGAGGCTAGAGTTATGTTTATAAGGATCATGGCCCTATCTACAACCTTGATTTTGGATTTCTGGCCTCTGGAACTATGAGAGAATAAATTTCTGTTATTTTAGGCCACCCAGTGTGTGGTCACTTGTTATGGTAGCCCTAAGAAACTAATACAAGTCTGTGCACAGAAAACTGATCTCAATTGGGTTAAATTAAGAAGCCAAGTATACATAGCAACTTATGAAATGTTAGCAAATTGTTAACAATGCCTATCTCTGCGTAGTGGACTGACTCGTTTTCATTCTATTATTTGTGCTTCATCCACATTTTCTAAGTCTTTTTTCTATAAACATTTTTACTTTTAAAATCAAAATAAAAGCCAGTAAAGAGGCCTATAAAAAATTACACTAATCATGTACCAAGGCATAAAGAGAAAAACAAAATTAGAAAGGACAAGGAAGAAGTAACCATCAAAAAAGAGAAAATTTTTAAAAATAAGAGACTACTTTGCACAAACTTATGTCAATGATTTTGAAACTCTAGATGAAATGGGTAATTTTCAAGAAAAATACAAGTTAGCAAAACTAACCCCAGAAAAGACAGGAACACAAAAAATCCATTTACTAGAGCAAAAACAGAGAATCTAAAGCACCCTATCTTCTACGGAGCCTTTAGGAAATTAAATGGCACAAGTTCTATATAAACTATTCCTAAAAATAGAAAAACAAGATAATTATCCAATATTTTTCTTATTAAACAAACATTACAATAATTCCAAAAGTTCACAAATAATCCAAAAAAGAAAGCTATAACCATTTTCAGGAATATCAATGCAAAAAATGCTAAATAAAACACTGGCAAAAAGACTTTTGCTTCTGGACAAGATGGAGTGGCAGGAAATCATATGTATAATGCAGTCTACAGAAAAAAAAAATGAAGAATGACAACTGAATCAAGAAGGGGGATGTAACAGTATACCACTTGTGAGGTTCTTAAACAAATCTGTAGTGAGATAACTTGGAAGTAAATTGTAGTAACTTACATATAAATACTGTAAACTGTAGAGTAACTAGCAAGAAAATGGGACCAAAATAAATAGATAGAATAATGAAAATTCACATTTCACACAAAAGAAGGCAGGAGACCAGGAAAAAAGAAACCAAAAACACATGGGATGAAAAGAATACAGCAAAATGGGACAATTAAATCCAACACACCAATAACCACATTAAATATAAATGACTTAAACACTACCAATAAAAAAGATGAGGTCAGCATTTCCCTAATATAAAAGCTAAATTTCAAAAAAACTACAGACTAAAATTTCTCACGAACACAGATTTAAAAATTCTCTGCAAAATTTTAGCACAATGAATCCAAAAATTCATTGTAATACACCATAACCACATGGGATTTGTACCAGTAACACAAAGGTGGTTTAGCATTTAAAAATCTATCGATGTAATTCAACATATAAAGTTCAGAAAACTAAAAAGAATATGCATATGATCATCTCAATAAATAAAGAAAAAGCATTCAACAAAACTAAACATCAATGTGTGATTAAAATTCTTAGCAAATCAGAAATGGAATCAAACTTCCTCAACTACTTAAAAAACACAATGAACACTATCCTAAATGGTGAAAGACCAGAACTTGCCACCTGAGATCAGGAATAATGCTAGCATTTTTATCCTTCTATTCCACATGAGGCTGGAAGTCCTAGCCAATGCAATAAACAAAGAAAAAAAAATCTAAAGGCATAGAGACCAAAAACAAGTAAAACCATCTTGTTTGCTGAAAACATAATTACGTATGTGAAAAATTCTAAGATATCCACAAAAAACTACTAGACCTACTGAATAAGTTTAACAAGGCAATAGGATGTATACAAAAATCAAACTTTTATATAATAGTAATGAGCATTTGGGAGTTGAAATTCTTTTCATTTACAATGATATCCCTCCCACCAAAACACTTACAGGCAATTTTAACAAAAGACATGGAACATCTGTTAACCGAAGTACAAAACGCTATCAGCATTAAAGATCTAGTTAAACAAAGAACTATACCATGCTCATAGATTAGAAAACTCCGTATTTAAAGATGTCAGTTCTCCCAAAAATGATCTACACACTTACTACAATTTGATTGAAAATAATAAAAGACTTTTTTTAATTAAAGGCTGAAAAGATTATTCTAAAACTTATCAAAATGCACATGATATATAATGGCATAACAAAGTTTTCAAAAGAAGAATGAAGTTGGAGGACAAGCTATGTGATTTCAGGCAACGCTAATTAGCATGATGTGGAACTGAGGCAAAGGTAGAAACACAGGTCAATGACACAAAATAGATAATCCAGCAAGAGACACACACACACACACACACACACACACACACACACACACACACACCATCAACTGATTACTCACAGAGATTCGAAGACAAGGGGAAAGGACTCTTTACAACAAATGGTGCTAGAACAATTGTAGATCCAAAGAATGAACCTCCACCTTTACCTCACACATCATTCAAAAATGAATTAAAAATGCATGCAGAGTAGACCTAAATTTAAGAATTAATTAATTAAATTATAGGGTTTCTAGGGAAAAGAGAAATGTATACATTGTATTTTAAAATATGATAAAATAGATTTTATCCAAATTTAAAACTGTTGCTTTTCAAAACCCAAGGTTAAGAAAATCAAAAGACAAGACACACAATGGAAGAAAAATATTTGTAAAATATATATCCGAAAAAGAAATGGTCTCTAACTTTTTATATACATTAATAGCTAAACAGGAAGCCAAACAAGCTAATATGAAAGCACAAAATATCTGATTAGGCACGTGATCTAAAAAGATATATATGCATATTCAGCATCATCCATCATGAGAGAAAAAAAATTAAAAGCACATGGAGATGTAATTATATCCCCACTACAATGGCCGACAGTGAGTGATTATATCGCGTTTTGGCAACAACACAGAACTGGACCTACTGCAAATGCTAGTGGAAATATAATATGGTACCATCCATTTAGCCCATTCCACTCCTAGGTATTTACCCAAGAAGAAATGAAAGCAGCTGGAGCCCTCATGAATTGAGATCAGTCTTAACATTTTGAGGCTCCAGAGAGATCCTCCTGCCCCTCAAACCATGTGAGGACAGAGAGAGACGCCAATGGCCATGAACCAGGAGGAAAGCCCTCACCAGTACGTGACCGTGCTGGCTGGCTCATTGACCTCGGACTTCCCAGCCTTGTGAGCCGTGGGCAATAAGCTTCTTGTTGGGTATGAACTGGCCAGCCTGTGCTATTTTGTTACAGCAGCCCACAAGAACAACGACAGCACAGGTTAACAGAGGGAAGAGAACTAGATGGGAGCTTTCCGATACGAAGCAACAAGTAGGACACACCACCTGCTATGCAGTATTCTTGCCAAATTCACAACTCTGATCAAGTCCTAGATCCAATTTCCACTTTGCAGCAGGAACTCAGGATAAAGAAACATATTAAATAACACTGCAGGGATGCAATCAGAAAACTCTGGAATATGAGAAGCTCTAGGACAGGTGAAATGATCTCCTAAAATCAATTATAAAAAAAAACAAGAGAAAGAAAGAAAGAAAGAAAAAGAAAGAAAAGAAAGGAAGGAAGCAAGGAAGGAAGAGAAAAACCAAACAGATGAAAAAATACTTAAGGGACCATGTGAATATAAAGTTAGCAATGGCCTGGACTGATGCAGACTTCCCGGGGAATGACCTCAGTGTCCCTCTTCTCATACTAGTGTCCTTCAAAACATGAGTTAAGATAAACCCAGCACATGTCTGCTTCACCTGCTGTAGAGAACTGTTACTGGACTGAATAACCTGAAGTGGTATGTAGACCTTGGTTCTACTTAAGAGAATGGTCTAAAACTTCAGTGAAGAGCCCCTGGGCAACTGTCAGCAGGGTCAGTGTCTGACTTCAGCTCAGATCATGATCTCACAGTTTGTGAGTTTGAGCCCCAGGTCAGGCTCTGTGCTGACAGCTTGGAGCCTGGAGCCTGCTTCGGATTCTGTGTCTCCCTCTCCCTTTCTCTGCCCCTCTCCCACTCATGGTCTATCTATCTCTCAAAAATGAATAAACATTAGAAAAATGTTTAATTTAGTGAAAAACCAAGGCTGGCTTCACTGCGTCAAGGGGGCATCACACACCATGGGCTCTGGGCGGTGGCAGTTAGAATGCTCATTACAGCAAAGGGCTAATGGAAGCTGTATGTTAGGGTAGGTAGGCTAGACTTCCTGATGAGATAGGGATGCTGGAAATGCTAGTTTTCTGCCCTTGCTCCTTCGGTGCATTAAAATAAAAGCAGTATTGAAAAAAAAACATAAAATAAAAGCAGTATTTACTGTCATTTGAGTCTCCAGAGTGTGACGGCCAACCTGGGCCACATAACCAGCGATGTGGTAGTACAGACATACCAACCAAAAGTAATGTTCGGCCCCTCATTTGGGTCCTGATTCAGAAGAAGTGATTGTAAAGGTAGGGTGGGGGTCACAGGAGAGGGAGAATAAAAAAGAGCATCAGCTCAGTTTTGTCAGTTTTCAGACTGACAGCATTTGCTGATAACAAGAAAATCTATTAATTTTAGTTTAGGTATGACAGTGGTATTTGGGTTGGTTTCTCTTTTTCGCCCCCCTCTCCCCCACAGAGAGAAAAGAATAAGTTTTTTTTTTCTCTAGAGATAGATAACTAATATATTTAACCAATTAAATAATATAATCTCTGGAATTTGGCTCCAAATAATCTAATTGTGCTGAGTCAGGAAAGGGGCAGGGGGTGGTGCTTGACAGGTAAAATAATGTGAATTACCCAAAGTTGATCATTATTGCAGCCTAGGGAACATGTGAGGGCTCCTTATGCTACTCTCTCTTTTCTGAGTTCTCCATAATTAGAAAATAAAGGAAATGTGAAAGACTAAAAGGTAGAAAAACAGGACACAAAATAAGAATGCGTCCGCCTGTAAGTTTACATACATCTTCAAACTGACTCGATGCTTCCTTTTCTATATTAAGTTTTTTCATATCATAAAACTGGAATATGAAACACAGTGTACATTCCTGAGTAATTTCTATTCATGAGACCACGAAATTAAAAATATTTTTCTTCAGGCAGTTACATATCTTAAATGAGAAAATTTTTAAAAATTTAAAAAAAAATCAGCTAAGAATAAAAAGGACGAGGTCCATCAGTTCCCAACTTTCTGTCACTCAATACACTCTTCAAGAACTAGGGAAATTCCTCTTGAACTGTTGCTTCCTTTCTAAATGTATTCTTCAACTGTTAACTCTCCAATTTGCTCATTTAACTGAGTTCAAATGAACAAATATTTACTGAGCATTCACCAGAATGAGGCCTTCTGTGGAAAACAAGCGAGAACAGGAAGAAGAATGCCGCTTCCTCAGGCCAGTGCCTCCATCCCCCCGTACGGCAGACACAAGGTCATTACTAATATACTAAAACACCGAAACGTTAAATCCCCTGCTCAGAGCTGGCTAACAAAGACATACACCTATTCATCATGTTGGATATCTAAATCTGGTTTCAGAAAAAGGCAAAAAAGAAAAACAGTTAAAAATTATTAGTGATATGAAATGAAATCTCTTTCTCTATCATGTTAGTTTAAGCTAAAAAAGGCCTGGCCTCCTGATACTAACTAGTAACTTGAAAGGCACAATATATTAAGGAAGGAGTGTGTGTGTGTGTGTGTGTGTGTGTGTGTGTGTAAGGAACAGCCCAATGAGTGATGGTTAGGACTGGGAGCCCCAGCTGCAGCTCAATAGTCTTAATTAGGAAATACTGACCTTAGATGTCTGTTACAGTAAGTTGTTTTGGAAAGAGCCTTCAGGCAAAAAGATCACAGATTTTGTTATGCTTTCCACTGTAAACAAGTTTTTGCTTTCCCCCTGATAAAAACACTGTGGTTTCTGCAAGCAACACTGATGGAGCCAAAATGCATGTATGCTTTTTGCTCTCAAAAAAGACCTTGTGGATTCGACTTCAAGTACTGTAGCTCAGAATTAAAGTTATACACAGGGAAAGAGTACTCTATCATGTAGTCAAGAAGAGAATGTGAAACATTCCTCTTAGTATCAAATCAAAGAACATTATTTACTTAGTGACCAGTCTGTATTTACCAACTCAACGAAAAATTAGCCTTGCTTCCTAGTAGAAAACACAGGAGAAAAATGGATTTATTTTCTGAAGGAATACAAACTACATTAGAAACCACACCCAAGGTTTCTCTGACCATCTTATCCTACTGACAGCACATCTCATCCCAGTTTCTCTCCTGAAACTCAGACCCAAATCTTCAACTGGCTGCTGAAAACCTCTCACAGGCATCTCACACACAGGCCCACAATTCAACTACCCATCCTATCCCACCACCAAACCTGTCCTCATGGGAACTCCCTGTCTGACAGCACCACAGTGTCCCACACAAAAACGGTGTGCATCATCTCTCCCTGTTTCCATCACCAACCCCCCTTTCCATAGTCAATCAACTAACAAAGGTGTGGCAAATCTTTTCTGTAAAGGGATAGAGAGTAAATATTTTTCCACACCAGCCCTTCCGAGCCAAAAGGCAGTATCAAAGTTGTAATGTATGTACGTTTATAATGAGAGACAACGAAACTCCTAAAGCTTTTTATTGACAAAATTCAAAAGGTATTAATAACAGATACAATTTTCTTGCAATACAGACCTCCTCAGGAGTGGAATATAATTCTTTTCTTGTGGGGGAAAATATTTTGCTTAATTTGGGTTCAAACTTAATGTCCCCCATTATCAGAGTTGGTGACAAATATTCATCTATTAATATGGATACGTGAAGAGATGAGATGTTACTTACTTCATTTTGAAAATGTCTTTTCACACAGATGGGTAATGGCAAATACTGATAGCAACACACAGGCATGCGAATTGAATTGAGCAAATTCATCACTTGGAAGGCAGCCACACAGTTCTAGTCTTGACGTTTGCCTTCGATCACATCAATACAATGCAGGTTAACCACTTCCAAGGAAGGTTAGGTGGGAGTCCCATCCTGCACACTTAAACAGATTTTCAAGTATGGAAGTTTCCTTGACTCTGGCAGTTGAGGTCCAAAACACGCTGCTAGAAATAATCGTAGTTTGAGCTCAGCAAATGGACCTGCTACCAATCTGGTTAGGAAGAGAGAGCATGCCCTTAGTTTGAGTTTGGACAGCATGTGAAGCGTGGAGAGTAGCCCAGCGTTACTTGTGATGCAAACATTAGTTGCTATCAAAATGACTCTCCTACAGCAGGAGTGTTACACAGAAGTTTCTTTACTACTTTTCTTTTTACTTTTTATGTAGACTCCACACCCACCATGGGGCTTGAACTCATGACCCTGAGATCAAGAGTCACATGCTCTACTGACTGAGCCAAACAGGCACCCTCAATTTTTCATTTTAATTTCATTAAGAAATATCATCAAATCTTTAGCAAAACCTAATCCAAAGCCTCTTAGTGTCCAGTAACAGCAGTTGAGAGTGGATCTTTTCGTTCAGTAAAATTTCAATTCCAGAGGCACCTAGGTGGCTCTGTTGATTGAGTCTATCTGACTCCAGCTCAGATCATGATCTCACAGTTGGTGAGTTTGAGCCCCGCATTGGGCTCTGAGCTGACAGCTCGGAGCATGGAGCCTTCTTCAGATTCTGTGTCTCCCTCTCTCTCTGACCCTCCCCAGTTCTCTTTCTCTCTCTCTCTCTCTCTCTCTCTCTCTCTCTCTCTCTCTCAGATATAAATAAAAACATTAAACTTTTTTTTAAATTTCAATTCTAGCCCCAACCCCAAAAAATCACAGTACACCTTTGCACTGCTAAGTCACCAACTGCTGGGCAGTAGGGTAAGTCCAGATTTCTAGCTTTAATCTCTGACAAAAATTCAGGGAACTAACAAAGGCTCAATTTGTAAGAAAAAAAAACAGAAATTCACCACTGGACTTCTGATTCTGTGTGCAACAGATTCAAGTATTTTCCTCAAAGTGTCTGCTGATTAAAAAATAAGTACCTATACATTCTGAACACCCCACATTTTCCCAATCTGTGAATCTAAGGCTTCTCCTCCTGTGCAAATATTTTCACCATCATCGGCTACAACACATCTTAGCAGGTTCCACTTCAGGTAGTGCTGAATCAGTGTTTTCTTCATTTCTTTGGAAATATTCCCACCTGTACTTGTTCCATACAGGCTATGTGGAGAAGCTAATCCTTCCACCATCTCCGATTCCTTGCTGGCTCCTCTAATCGAGTGGTATTGGAGACATTTACTAACGAAGAGCCAAAGAAAACCACTTGAAATCATTTGTAAAGGTTTTGAGTTAACTACTGATACGGCTCCTTGTGTTCTCCACTCTTTGGGCAACCGCCCTCACCTAACGTCCACCGAACAAGTTTATTTTCACTGGACACACTCCAGCTGCTACAAACATGGCTCAATTACATCAGTACTGATAAGGAGCTCTTCTTGCTTGGCTAACAGAAGTGCTGATCAAAACAATTTGGTTTGTAGCCTCTTCCTCATTTGTTACTTCTGCAAAGCAATTCTGCTGTAAACAGATCTTCCACTTAAAATTGTCTAATACTTCTAACTGCTGCTTTTCTGTGAACTGGGAATACCATGATGAGTGCTGAGTCTGATAACGGCAAGGCAGATTGTTTTCTCTTAGCACAGAGCGTCACAGTAGAAAATAAACACAGTGCTTTGCCATCTAATTTGATAACAATGTAATTCACACTCCACCGTGCCTTAAAAGTGAGACATTCAAAGCATACTTTTATCTTCTTTTGTTTGGGAAGGATGGTAATAAAAAATAAAGTAAAAAATTTTTCAAGCACTCTAGGTCTACTCAAAACACTGCTGAATTAGTTATAACCGCAATTTATCACGTGCTGAGCATTGTGCCTTCCATTCTCTTACTGACAGCCCCTCGGTTTCAGGGGACCCGAGACCACCCACCGATTTGGCAGTTTACTAGAAGGACTCACAGTATTCCCGAGACTTGCGCCTATGGCTATAGTCTCTGACACCAGTGAGCAGGAGAGAAGGACGAGGCAGGTGACGACGCCGGGTGGAATCGTGCACGGGCTTCTGACAGCTGTCCTCTCGGGAGGGGCCACAGAGAACGGCCTCCTCCCTCCGGCAGAGAAATGGAGTGACGCACACATGCAGCACTGCAGCCCCGGCCAGCCCGCTCGAGACGCACACTGCAGAATGTGCGCTCGGGGCTGGCCACACAGGCAGTGACTAGGTTACAACCGCAGTCTTCCGGTTTAATCAACTTAGAATTCGACAACCAGGTGTACAGGTTTACAGAAAAGGGTCAGTCCCAGTGTCCATGCCCCGAGCCCCTCGCTGGACCTACTGCAATAACTCTTTTCTGCACGGCACCACGTGTATCCTCTGGCATAACTGCTCACCTCGGCCTCCGCAGCGCAAACTGTAGTCAGAGCCAACAAGGACAACACAAATTGTGTGATTGTGGCTGTTTCCAAATAAAACTTTATTTAGTGCTCCCTTTGGCAGCAAACATTATTTATGCCGGCTGGAATTTGAATTTCATGTAACTTTCGTGTGTCATGAAATATTATGATTTTCGCCCCAAGCTTTTTAAAAATATGAAAGCCACTCTCAGATCACAGGCTGTACCAACAAAGCTAAGACTGATTTGGCCTGCAGGCTGCAGTTGTCTAATGCCTGAACTGACCAATCAATCACCTAAATTCTTAGTCCCGTTTCCTCTTGCTTCCAAGTTCAGACTACACATTTCTTTCCTGAATTGTGACAACTCACTCACGATTCTTTACTCAGCAGTGCATTCTTCCGCATAGCATTGTAGCTGACACATAATATGCATTCAGGATATTCTTAATCAATGAAGTTGTTGCAATTCCTAAACTTTGAAAGGTATTTTCCAGGGGCGCCTGGGTGGCTCAGTCAGTTAAGCTTATGACTTTGGCTCAGGTCATGATCTCACAGTTCATGGGTTCAAACCCTGAGTCGGGCTCTGTGCTGACAGCCCAGAGACTGGAGCCTGTTTCAGATTCTGTGTCTCCCTCCCTCTTTGTCCCTCCCCTGCCTGCTCGCTCTCTCTCTCTCTCTCTCTCTCTCTCTCTAATACAATGTTTATTTATTTTTGAGAGAGAGAGCACATGGGTGCAAGCAGGGGAGGGGCAGAGAGAAGGAGTCAGAGGATCCGAAGCTCTGTGCAGACAACAGTCAGTCTGATGCAGAGCTCGAACTCACGAACCTCAAGATCAAGACCTGACCAAAGTCAGATGCTTAACCAACTGAGCCACCCAGGGGCCCCTACAGCTTTTTTCTTAACATGGCAAATACAGAATATTTAGCAACATTTTCCTATAAAGCAAGGGTGTTACTATATTGCATTCTGAATATTATGTGAATAATATCAAAGCACAGTTTTTTAATAGATAGGGGTTACACAGGTAAATGTTGTGTTAAAACAGGAAATGTACTTGTAAGATGTGCATCTCCCATTGCTTCTAAATTTTACACAGAAACAATAAACAAATACTGACCTCCAGTGAATGGCATGTCTGATGAAGCATTTAGAGAGAAGTGTTCTGATGTCTGCAATTTAATTTGAAATGTGTTGAAATAAGTAGGATGAACTGATGGATGGTTAGAAATGGAGAGATGAGTATGTGATATATCAAGGATTATAAAATGCTAATGATGGGTAGTTCAGTCAGTTAAGCATCTGACTCTTCATCTGGGCTCAGGTCATGATCTTGTGGTTCACGGGTTTGAGCCCTGCCCTGGGCTCCATGCTCACAGAACAGAGCCTGCTTGGGATTCTCTTTCTCTCCCTCTACCACCCCCCACGCCTAGCTCACAAAGTCACTCTCAAAATAAATAAAATTAAGGGGCGGCTGGGTGGCTCAGTCAGTTAAGCGGCTGACTTCAACTCAGGTCATGATCTCATGGTTCGTGGGTTCGAGCCCTGCATCGGGTTCTGTGCTGACAGCTGAGAGCCTGGAGCCTGTTTCAGATTCTGTGTCTCCCTCTCTCTCTGCCCCTCCCCTGCTAACTCTCTCTCTGTCTCAAAAATAAATAAAACTATAAAAAAATATTTAAAAAAAATAAAATTAAATAAATAAAATTTTTTTAAAAAGTTAACGATAGACTCCTCATGGTGTTCACTATAAAATTCTTGGAACACTGCCATTTGACATTTTCATAACAAAATTTGGGGAAAATGTAAACAAGGCTAAGGTGGCATCTGCAGATGCCATTAATGAAGCCTAAGGGCCCGTCTTGCAGGACACAGCACATACTCCACTCACTGCCTGAAACAAAGATCTGGACGCCGAAGAGAACAGCAGGCAGTGGCCCCAGTGATGATCCACCTTAACTGTTGTTTTTTAAACTCCCTGAGAGTCTGAACTAACTTGGAAGAGTTAATACCTACGGAGGATCACTCTGGCAGGGGTGGTGGTAGTGTGTCCACTAAACTGAAAGCTAAGCCGAGCCCCGAAGCTTCTGGGGCATGCGTGGAAAAGGGGCGGTGTCGGCTGAGGGGGACTGAGCCCTCCTGTCTGAGGGGTAGAGCTGCTATGCCAAGCGGGGGCCTGGGCGGGGGGCGGGGGTGGCCACCCCTGAACCTTTTGTATTACTGTGTCTGCTGGTGAAAACTGACAGGAAACGACGCGGATCATTCACAGGCAAGTCCACCCACTGATGCAACCCTTCCGAAGTGAAAAGTATGGCCAATCCTGTGGGCTTAAAACTCTGGCAAGAGGAAATAGGGAATAGGTAGAAGAGGAACGACATCATAAATATCACCTCCTAGGTCGGATTTTAATAGAGGTCCCTGAATCTCTAAGGATATATAGAGAGAGGTTTCAAGGATTCTGTGAACGCCATCAGACTATTCAAAAATATCTACCTACCTACCTACCTTTCTACCTATTTTTGAAAGAGAGCACAGGCACACACAGGAGAAGGAGAGACAGAATTTTTAGCAGGCTCCACAGCCAACACAGAGCCCGATGTAGGGCTCAATTTCATGAACATGAGATCATGACCTGAGCCGAAATCAATGGTCAAATACTTAACCAATCGAGCCACCCAGGTGCCTCAAACTATACAAAAACATCTATACAGGTATATGCCTGTCTCCTTTCTTTCCCCTGATGAAAAGATCTACAGAAATCACCAGGTGTTAGTTAAAACTGGCAAAAAATCACTGATGGAAATGTGTTCACAGAGGTAGGTTTATTACATAATAAGCTATTTATAAGGATGACACTAGTAACTCCCTGTTGATAAACCAGTCGAGCTGAAATGCCTGTAACACGAATTTTCCACTTTGTACCTTATGTACCTTTGTACCTTATGAATGCTATCTGTGAAGTCAGTTAATGTATGAAGTTAAATGATTCACAACAGAAAACCATAAATATTAGCCCTAAGTGCCTATCATATGCCAATAACTGCCTAGAAGCTTGGCTACACAAATTTCCATAGCACATGTATAAACACATACACACACAACTGAAAAAAGGAAGGCAAGTGAAAGTATTCTCTGGTAGCCTGTTACTAGCAAAATGGATCTAGCTTATACTCTCTCCTTGTTTTCTTCCCTTTTTTTCTCCCCCTGATTTTTCTTTCCTTTATATTTTCAGGAACATACTAAGGTGTTAGGGGAACACAGAGAACTTTATAGGAGAAAAGGGAAGAAAAGAATGATATCATTAGAACATGTTTAAATTCCTATCAAAGGATTAAAGAGGCCAGTCATAGTAGTTTGAGAAGTGTTTCACGTATTTAAGAAAATATCACTGCAAAAAAGACAAAGTTCCTTTGTGTACCTGTGGGATCCCCCCTTCCCCCTCCAGTCCCTCCTGCCTCAGGAAACCACTGATCTACTTTCTTTAAATATAGACTTGTCTGCATTCTCTCTAATTTTATGTAGATGGTATATTGCCATGCGTAATGGTTTTGTCTGAGTTTTTTGCATAGTTATTCTGAGTTTCATCCAGGCTTTTTCATGTATCAAAAGCTAAAGTCCTTTAATTGGCTGGGTAGTGCTCTTCTGTATGCCTGTGTCATAATTTGTCTTTTCGCCTGGTGAGGGACAGTGAGTTTACTGTGGCTTCTGGTTATAACAAATAAAGCTCCTATGATCATTTGATTTAAAAAAAAAAAGAAAAAAACTGTAGCAGCAACAGTGTGGTGTGTACGCGCTGGTCCAGCAACAGTGTGGTGTGTACACGCTGGTCCAGCAACAGTGTGGTGTGTACGTGCTGGTCGAGCAACAGTGTGGTGTGTACACGCTGCTCCAGCAACAGTGTGGTGTGTACGTGCTGGTCCAGCCACAGTGTGGTGTGTACACGCTGGTCCAGCAACAGTGTGGTGTGAACGTGCTGGTCCAGCAACAGTGTGGTGTGTACACGCTGCTCCAGCAACAGTGTGGTGTGTACATGCTGGTCCAGCCACAGTGTGGTGTGCACACGCTGGTCCAGCCACAGTGTGGTGTGTACGCGCTGGTCCAGCAACAGTGTGGTGTGTACGCGCTGGTCCAGCAACAGTGTGGTGTGTACGCACTGGTCCAGCCACAGTATGGTGTGTACGCGCTGGTCCAGCAACAGTGTGGTGTGTACAGGCTGGTCCAGCAACAGTGTGGTGTGTACGCACTGGTCCAGCAACAGTGTGGGGTGTACAGGCTGGTCCACCAACAGTGTGGGGTATACACGCTGGTCCAGCCACAGTGTGGTGTACACACACTGGTCCAGCAACAGTGTGGTGTGTACACGCTGGTCCAGCCACAGTGTGGTGTGTACAGGCTGGTCCAGCAACAGTACAGTGGATGCTCCTAGGCACAGTAAGGGATCCATACTGCTGGCTTTCCACCATTTTGTGTTTTCGTAGCCCCTGCAATAAGGAGATTTGCATTTCTTCCAAAAATATGGTAAAGATGATCACATGGTAAATATGAGAACCTATTTTACAGTATCAAACAAAAAAATTCAAATTTAAACAAGTCATTAGGACATGGTAGCCATGTACTTTTAAACTTTGCATTTTTTAAATAGCATTTATGTATGTACATATTTATGTATGTATGTATGTAATCTCTACCCCCAACTTGGGGCTTGAACTCACAACCCTGAGATCAAGAGTCACATGCTCTTCCCACTGACCCAGCCAGGTGCCCCAACTTTTGCAATTTTATAGGCACCACTTCCAAAGCAATCATAGTTTCTTTCTTTATGCACAAGTAGCAAGACAAATGGCAAGGTTGGTACGCATATGTGCACAGAAGTAACAGAAATAAACAGACATCGGCCTGACTGTAAGGCACAGCCTATCTTCTGTGACTGACATTTCTGTCCTCACCAAATTCCACCCTTGCCCATTGTCACCTCCAGCAACTAACAACAGACTACTTGTGCAAGTTGTCTTCTGACCCACAAATGGTGACTGGTAGGAACCGCCACAATGAAAGAGAGTCTTCTTTAACTGAAATGACAGCAGGTGATTAAAAAGTTATTTAATAAATCAGATCATGACAAAAACCTGCCATTTCGCTGTCTTATTATTCATTTCCTATTACCTTAAGGTGACAATATTCCACTCACTACTGAGGACAAATTCGGTAAGATTTCATTTAACCTCAGAAGCTGCTCCAAAACTAAGCTCTTTTCAAATATACAGACCCAACCCCATCTCCCTCTTTGTCCAGATGACTTTGCTACCTAGTTAGACACAAGGTTACACCTTTCTTTCAAAAATTTCAATCTCCTACCTTGGTTCTCCACCTAAACAATTAATATCTTTTTTTCTTTGTAGGATCAGTTAATGTTTAAAAATAACTGCCACCTGGTAACTTCTACAATGAATTTCTTGCAGAGTATCAGTTTAGTTTGGTGAATTTTAGCACACACGTGGAATAGATATATGCAACCACCATGGCAAAAAGGATACAAGAGTTTCATCACCCCAACACATTCCTTCCCTCTCTCTTTACATCCGCTCGCTCATTCTCCCTCCACCTCTAAGCAACAGAAATCATTGGTCTCTTCTCCATCATTATCACTTTCTCTTTTCTTGACTATCATATGAATTAAGTCACACAGGATATAACCTTTTTAAACTGACTTTCTTCACTTGGCAGAATGCTGTGGAGATTCATCCAGGATGCTAGGGGTAGCAATCATTAATTCATGTTTTTACTGCTCACCAACCATTGAATGGATATAACATAGCTTATTTATCCAATCACCCCCGGAAGACATATGAATTGTTTGTGGTTTAGGATGATTTGGAGGGGAGCTGCTATAAACATTTCTGCACTGGTTTTCCTATGAAATGAAGTTTTCATTTCTCATACCCACAAGTGGGATTAATGGTCACATGGTAAGCTGACGTAACACTCTTTACAAAGCGGCTGTATCATTTCACCCCACCATGTAAGAGTTCCAGATGCTCCCAAAACCCTGCCAACACCTGGGACTGTCAGTATTTCTTAATCCTCCACAGTCTAATATGTGACTTGTGGAGAGTGACAATGCTGAAAAACTTTATATGTGCTCTTTGCCATTGGAATATCCTTTTTAGCTCAGCGTCTGTTCAAGCCTCTCGTCCATTTTTTTTTAATTTTTTATGTTTATTTATTATTGAGACAGAAACAGAGCACGAGTGGGGGAGGGGCAGAGAGAGGGAGACACAGAATCTGAAGCAGGCTCCAGGCTCTGAGCCGTCAGCACAGAGCCCGATGCGGGGCTCGAACCCACGAACCGTGAGGTCATGGCCTGAGCTGAAGTCGGACACTTAACCGACTGAGCCATCCAGGCGCCCCTCGTCCATTTTTTTAACTGGGTTTTTGGTTTTCATACTGAGTTTTGAGAGTTATTCTGGATATTATTCTATGCTTGGGTATGTAAATATTTTCTCCCAGTCTTCAGCTTGCTCTTTATTCTCTGGACAGTATCATTCACAGAGCAAAATATGTTCATTTTAATGAAGTCCATCCTTTTCCCTTTTATAGATCATGCTTTGGGTATCATGTTAAAGATCTCCTTGCCTAACCACAGATCACAAGAATGATCTCCTATGTTTTCTTCTAGGACTTTCGGAATTTAAAATTTTACTTTTGGATCACTGATTCCAGGTAAACTATCATATACATGAGGTTTAGGTCAAAGTTCTTTTTTAATATGGTTTACTACCGCTCCAGTGAAATTTGATGTTTTCGCTGTTTTCCCCTTGGACAGACTTGGCACCTTTGTCAAAGGTCAACTGGCCATTGTGTGGGGGTCTATTTCTGGACTTGCTGATTTGTTCCCGATGACTTCTGTGTCTGTCCCATCACATTCCCTTGATTGCTGTTGCTTGAGAATGGGTTATAAACTAGGGTGTTGGGATGCTTCCAATTTTATTCTTTCTCTAAACTATTTTAGATAGCTCTAGTTCCTCTGTCTTTCCATATAAAATTTAGGATCAGCTTGTCCATAACTGAAAAAAAATAATCCAATCATAATTTATATTGAAATCAAATCTAGAGAGGAATATGGGAAGAACTGATAACCATTACTATGCTGAGTCTTCAATTCATAAACATTATAGATCTATTTTTTAGATCTTCTTTGATTTCTTCCACTGTGTAGTTTTCATCATACAGATCCTAATATGATTTGTAGTAATTTTTCTTGGAGCTCCTATGTAAAATAATTTTTTTTTAATTTCAGTTTCCAATTGTACATTTGCTAGTACATAGAAATACAGTTGCTTTTTGTGGGCTTGATGTTGCATTCTTGCTAAATTCCCTCATGAGTTCCAGTTTTATTGTAGATTCCATGGGATTTTCTATGTAGATAATCATGTCATCTGTGAACAGGTTGGGTTTTATTTCTTCTTTTATTTTCAAACAACTGTGCCCTACCACATCTAGCACGGACGCCTTTGGAAGTAAAAACTCAATGGTTGCCAGTGTTAGAGGCCGGGTCTAAAACAGGGCTGACTCTCAAGGGTCAGTTGTGGTGGCCAAGTCAGCGTTAACCATATGCTGATCTACTCGTTCTAGTCTCCTTCCTTTGCCCTTGGAACTTGTGTGGTCATGGTGCTAGCATGTGTCACATACAAATCCAACAAGCAGTGGCAAGTTTGATATTCAAGTAGTGTATGCTGGACATGAGAAAAATAGAGCAGTGTCAGAATTCTCTTATACACTTATTCCTTGCGTTTCTCTTTAAAGAATAAGCCAAGTCAACTATAACTTATGCAACATAATGCAAACTTAGCAACAACCTATAATAAAAAATAAATCTATGTGACGTAAGGAAATGTGGGGTAAAATATACAACAGACATCAGAATGAGGTCAATCGGCGATGATAACTCCCAGTAAAATAAGCCTGAAGAAGGGTATTAGGAAGTCCGATGAAATGAATAAATACAGCTTTCTCAACCAGTGTTCCAAGATAATTTAATACCACAAAAAGTCATCTAGGTGATTATTTTCTAATCTCCCAAGGATGATAAACAGATATTTACCAATCTAGAAGCCGAGGAAAGAAAGGAATTCATTCTAAACAGCAAATGCCATAGAACGTTCAGGTGTTACGTTCAGGCTTCATTCTCTCAGAGAACACAACCTGAGAAAGACTGAAATACATACTCAGGAAACAAACAGCAAGAGAAAACTGTGAATGAAAACATGCCACTAGCATTTGGAAACGGAGTCAGAAAAACTTTTTTATTGAAAGCTTCCGTATGCCAGTCACTATTAGGTGCTAGGGATACAGACACACAGCCTGTAAGGAAAGAGGAAAGTAAAGAGTAGAGCCAGAAATATAGGCGGGAAAGGCAAATAATGCATGAACAGAAGAGGAACACGAGGAGATACAAAGTCTAGAGTTCTTACGAAGGTTCTCACACATCAAAAGAAAAGCGTCAAGTTGCAATAGACTCTTTATTCCATTTAATTCAATGCACTAAATACAGAGATAAGTTCACCATGTTCCACTGTCCCTTCACCAGCATTTTCTGGTGCTTTGACCTAAAAGTGACATAAAATATCACTTTTATGATGTCTCGCAGACCACAAAAGCTACTAATCCTTCCACCAAGCTCTAAAATCCTGAAGGTGAAGGTGTATCATCTGTTAGAGTAGCCTCTTTCTGTCTGTCACAAACCAGTTGTGACAGTCACAACTCTCCTACAAGTGAATCCAACATGCAGGGCCACCAAGCTCTGGGCTGTTGGGCCCAGTGGGCCTCAGTTTCATCATCTACGAAAAGGAAAATTTTAATCTCTAAAATCCTTTCCGGCTCCAAGAGTCTCTGAATATATGAATCTGCCAAAAGGGTTTTTAATTAATCCAAGAATAGATTTGTATTAAGAAGGTGTGTGGGCAGTTGGTATTTGGCCATGGGGCTACAAATAATAAAGGAACTTATTAAATAGTTTTGCAAAGTCTACCCCTAATTAAAAGGGTTTTTTCCTCCATCTTTTATAAGAAAGGCCTCAGACCATTCTCATTAGTTGGCAAGAGACCACAGGCAGTGTAACCCATGAATAAAGAGCTTCAATCGACCTGCTGCTCGCTAGGCAAGCTGTCCTGTTACTCTAGTGCCCATCTAGACACTCGGCAAAGAAATGCTACAAAGAACAAATCCACCTATTGGCATGATTTATTTAAATTCAACTAGTTCTGGCACACCTGGGTGGCTCAGTCAGTTGAGCGTCCAACTCTTGATCTTGGTTCAAGTCATGATCTCACAGTTCGTGAGATCTAGTCCCCCATCAGACTCTGTGCTGACAGTGCAGAGCCTGCGTGGGTTTCTCTCGCTCTTTCTCTTTCTTTCTCTCTCTCTCGGCCCCTCCCACTCTAAATAAATTTTTAAAACTTTAAAATAAATAAATAAATGAATGAATGAATTCAAATAGTTCTTTCTCACCTACTACACCAAAGTGAGGAGGTTTTTAATAAAACATCACAACTATACAAAAGTCAAAGATGTGGGTTCCAGGCATTACTTCACCCATTCGTTCACACACTCACACAAATGTTGGAGCGGTCCACTAACCTGATTGCCCAAAATGTCTACGTTGTTTTAGAAAGAAGGAAAAAACATACAGGGGGCTAAAAATAAATAAATAAAATGTAATCTAATTAATAACAATGATACTGACAGCAATCATTTATAATTACTGATTTGCCAGATACTATTCTAAGCAATGTACAGATATACTCAATCCTCACAACGAGCCTATGAAACAGATATTTTTATGAATACCCCCAGAGAGATGAAAACTGATGCATAAACAAACTTGCTGGGAGTTACACAATCATCAGTGAAGCCAGGATTTAGACCCGAGCAGTTTGGCTCCAGAGTCACACTCCTCACATGAAGCCAAATGGCCTCTCACACTGAGCACATGAGGCTGCAATTTTCAGCTATATTTATGCTAAGATGGTAGCTCTGGGCACACGATTTAATCTCTTCAATCTCAGTTTCCATAAAATGCGGATAAGAACAAAGCCTTTTAGTGGAATAAACTATATATCCTCTTCATTGTCAGCACTGTAATGGCAATGTTATAGGAAGCAATGTGAGGGGTGCCTGGCTGGCTCAGCCAACAAACCCTTGATCTCAGGGTGATGAGTTCAAGCCCCATGTTGGAGCCTACTTAAAAAAAAAAAAAATGCCTGTAGAAAGCAATTTGAATTTATATTCCAAGACCCATAAAAAAATTCTTAACTCTGACAGAATTCCACTTTTGTTAACTCATCCTAATGAAATATATTTGAAAATCTATGCTTTTTAGTAAAGAGTTGACCCTTGAACAAAACGGAGGGTTAGGGGTACCAACCTCTTGCACAGTCAAAATTCCGCAGAAAACTTCTGACTCCCCAAAAGCTTAACTACTATTAACTGGGAGGCCTACCTTATTTACTTACTTACTTACTGTTAACTGGGAGCCTTCTCTTAACTACTGTTGACCAAGAGCCTTATCAGTAACATAAACAGTTGATTAACACATACTTTGTATGTTATTGTGTTCTTACAGTAAAATATGCTAGAGAAAAGAAAATGTTATTAAGAAAATTATAAAGGGAGTGCCTGGGTGGCTCAGTCAGTTAAGTGTCCGACTTCAGCTCAGGTCATGATCTCGCAGTTTGGGTGTTCAAGCCCCACACCAGGTTCTGGGCTGACAACTCAGAGCCTGGACTCTGCTTCAGATTCTGTGTCTCCCTTTCTCTCTGCCTCTCCCCTGCTTGTTCTCTCTCTCTCTCTCTCTCTCTCTCTCTCAAAATAAATAAAAGTTAAAAAAAAATTTTTAAATCATAAAGAAGGGAAAATACATTTACAGAGCTCTGTGTATATTTAATGAAAAAAATCCACATATAAGTGGACCTGTGCGGTTCAAACCTGTCTTGTTGAAGGGTCTGTTGTAGAACATGTTAAATATGCTAACGGTAACTACAGCTAAAACCATAAGAAAAGAAAAGAAAAAGACAAAGGTAAATTTATGCAGTACTGTATTCTAAAAAGAATGGATACTCTTGTCTAGCTTTATTAAAGTTACTTTTTGGCTATTATCAATACATCTAAATTCAGGAAAAAAGCTCTTCCAATGACTGCTCTTTAAAAACCCGCACTGGGGCGCGCAGGTGGCTCAGTCAGTTGAGTGTCCAACTTCCGCTCAGGTCATGATCTTGCAGTTTGTAGGTTCAAGCCCCACATGGGGCTCTGTGCTGACAGATCAGAGCCTCGAGTCTGCTTCGGATTCTGTGTATCCCTCTCTCTTTCTGCCCCTGTCCAACTCACATTCTCTCTCTCAACAATAAACATTAAAAGAAAAAAAATTAAAAATAAACACACACACACACACACACACACGCACGCACACCGAATCATTCTATATCAAATGTAAAGAAGAAAACAGCCCGGTGGTGGTATGGCCCCTTGTGGATAGACGAGATACACAAAGATGGAAGAATAGTGAACTAAGCAATGATTTAAAGAAGATAAAGAGACTGCAAGATAAGTCCGAAAATAGAGACATGGCAGGATCAGTTAACTAAAGTTGTCCAGGAACCACTGAAATAAGTAAGGCAATACTGGGTTACAGATGGGAAGTAAGAAATGAAGCAAGCATAGATGCTACTTCCACTAAGCACTGTGGAGTATCACCAGGAAAATATCCTGTGTAGGAGTCATAATCACTGTGCAAGTCTCACTTAGGGCATCCAAGAAGACAACTTAAAAACCAAACACAAAGCAAACCTTGAAACACCTATGTTACGCGCTCTCTTCCATCATTCACCTCTGAAAATCTACGACTAGAATTTAAAGGTAATGGACTCACATCATGCCACCAAGGAGTCACTACTAGGTGCCGGTGAACACCACTGACCCTCGCAGCAGCAGCACCTAAGGTCCCACCCTCCCTCCCCTCAAGGACATCGGACGCAGGCAGACGTCTTTTTTTCAAAAATCAGTTCAACATGTCAACATCAGCACTGCTATTGGCATAGTGTCTTTATTTTTATTGCTTTGCTTCTTACTTTGCAAAAAATTGAAGATTAAGGTAGGAAAATAAACAAATAAACCTAAGAGTAGAAACAAGAATGAGAAAGAGGTTAAGGTATAACAGAAAGGGGTCTTAACAGTTTCACTCATTGGAAGTAAAATCGGAGCATTGAGCTTAACACAGTAAACAGAGAATCAACATCCAAAGGGCCATGGGTTGCCTGAACTCCAATGTGAGGACAGTAGGTGACCACGGTGACTGAATTCTTAAAGGTAATCAATTACCAAAGAGGGTCCCACCACCTCTCACATCCCACATGCTGAACATGAAATTGGACAGGACCATTTTTAGCTACCGTATGTTATACAAGCCCTATTTTATACAATCTGTATATTTGTAGTCATGTCTAGGTTGACAACCTTAAGCCACACACATATAAAAAAAGAACTGATGATTATTATACTCCATGAAAACTAAAACAGAATTATTTACCAGTTAACTAAACCTGACTGGGACTCTCAGGGGCAGGGATGAAATAGGCGAGCCTCGTTTCTGTCATTGCACTTAAAGTATCTGATACATACAGATATCCTGAAAATATTTGTTGGATAATGAGTGAATGAGTACAATGAATATATGAACAAATCAATGAATAAAGCAGACCACCAATCTTGTTATCTTCCAGTCGCAAGGTGCTACAGGTCCAAAATAAATAAATCCATCGTTACCTATCACTGTCATAGATTTGTACAGGCACGTGGGCAGGTGGAGAACATCAGCGATGGGGAAAGGAGTTGGGGGAGGAAGAAAACAGACAAAAAATCCCATTTCAGACAGTTTACATTCTCCTCAAAAACAGTAATGGAACAATACATAAAATGTATTTTACAAGATAGATTTTCCTAAACCCATATTACTTCTACTAATAGCTATTTCAAGAAGAACCTAAAAAGAACCACAAAATACACATTACAAGTCACAAAGCCACATACGTTGTTTGGAAACAGAAAGGATTTTAAAAAATGACCTTGCCTTAAACCCAGGTTCCTTCGTGAGTTTACAGAAAAAGAGACATCAGATAAAGTAAATGAGGTCATAACTACATGCACTATTGCCTTTTTAAAAAGCCAAACAAAACATTCTGCTTTGTCAGGGTTAGAAAAAATAAAACAACCAGTCCTACCATGCTGAGATGTAGCAAAAAGAATTTTTTCAAGTGGTTTCTGACATAACTATGAGATATGTACTATTTTCGTGAGGGAAAAAACTGACAAGCCTTTATCCACAATCATGTGTGTATCCAATTACCCATAATTAAAGTTGCACTAGACACATTTTGGAGGCTTTTCCCCTTCCCGATAAGGGTTGGAAAATAAGTTTTCCTGAAGCATCAGGAAAATTAACAGATGGTAGCTCTTTGGACACAGCCAGTCATCCGCTCCCAACGTGCCCTTCCTGGGGCCACTCATTTTCATGCACCCTAACTCAAGTACTGGTACAAAAGGAAGAAAGGGAAGAGAAGGAGGGAATCGGGGGAGGAAGGGAAGGAAATAGGGAAGGGGCAGGAAGGAAAGAAGAAAAGACAGGAGATCCAGTAGTCCTCTACTCTAAATCTGTATGACTTAACAGTCCCCGACATTAAACATCGAAACAGGGAATTCAAAGCTCACTCCGACTGATGAACTTAATGCACCTTAGGAGGCACCTGAAAAGTGCACAGCAGAGACCTCCAGCTGGCAGCCCCTTCTCTTTGTAAAACTCTAGAGCCCGCAGTAGCACAGCAAATGATGAAATGATGAGGCCAAGGTCTGAACCTAAGCAATCTCCAGCCACCTCTTTCACCCCTCTTCTCCTAGACCATCATCCAAAACACCACCGCGCTTAACAACTCGTTGTTCCCTGTGCACAGCATGGCCTGTGTGCATTTCCTATGTAAGACAACTCAACACCACAGTCTGGGTCTTTTCCCACCTCCACAGATGGCCTCAGGAACCCACCGACGAGGTAAATTCTGACACACAGCCTAAGTACCTACTTTCTTTGGAAGCCCTCCCTAATCCATCCAAACAATCCATTGGTGGTCCTCAATTAGCTTTGTCTACACCCGTACTGTCCTGCTTACAACATTATAATTGTTCTGTGCTTGTTTTGCTCTCCTGTGGGATTCTCAAGGCAGACAGCAACACCAAATGAACACATCTGTCTATCCTCAGCACTTAACAGGTGTTCAACCACATATCTTGGGTAAATAAATGTCCAGATAGAGGGCTCTTTGGTTGATTTTTTTTTTAATGTTTGTTTATTTTTGAGAGAGACAGAGACAGTGTGAACTGGGGAAGGGGCAGAGAAAGGGAGACACAGAATCCTAAGCAGGCTCCAGGCTCTGAGCTGTCAGCACAGAGCCGGACGCGGGGCTCGAACCCACAAGCCGTGAGATCATGACCTGAGCTGAAGTCGGACGCCTAACCGACTGAGTCACCCAGGCACCCTGATTTTCTTAATGACCAAGCATAAAAGACTTCCACACATGAAATTAAAAAAAAAAAACTTTCTAAAACTGTGAAAATATCTATAACTATTATAATTAATATACATCCTTTCACCACGGACTCTATGAACTGACCTGAACAAGGTGCTGACCACTCTACTCAATCAACTGCAACCTCAGATTCCCTTAATGCTGTGCCTAAATTTGAGTTTCTTTAAATTTTCAATTTTTTATTCTTCCTTCCTCACGCTAAATAGTTTTCTTTAATCAGAAAAGTGGTAAGCAAAATACACTTTTTAGTTAGGGGAAGAGTACATGCTAGAATTTGAAATGATTTTTTAAAACCAACCATTTCTTTATACATCATTACTAAAAAAGTTACGTATCCATTTCAAAGTTTATACAAAATAATGATTCTGTAAGAAAGAATTTACAAAATTTAAGATTAAATCCCCATTCTTATACTGCCTAAAATTTTTAACTGGGCCACTTGTTTAAAGGCATTTATTAACCAGCATTTAAAAGTTCTCCTTAATGATAATTACTTCGCAGGTATGAACCAAGAGTGCCATCCACTGTTATGAATGATTTTTCCCAATTTATAATGCACTGAAAATAAAATTACTTTAAAATTAAATTTCTACAGTATATAAGTGAAAATAAAGTATTGGGGATTTCATTGAAAATATCAAAAAAGCTGCAAATTTCAGGACATCCAGTTTTTGGACAAAAGTAAAAATATGACAAGTTCAAAACTGCCACAAATACTTCAATTTCACACATTTAATTGTTTGAGTAAGTTTCACTTCATTCATAGTCCAAATTATCATATTCTCTTTTTCTACAAAACAATCATCTATAGCAAGAGAGAAGTAATTAGAATTATACTCCAGCCAGAAAAAAATTTTCTGCATTTAAGTAGCACTGCTGTCACTAAAATACTAAAATATTTATGAAGTGAATACTGTGTGCAAGACACAAGCTACAGGGGGAACTAAGATTATTTTTTTTAATATGGGGTTTGAACTCACAACCCTGAGATCAGGACCTGAGCTGAGATCAAGAGTAGGATGTTTAACGGACTGAGCCACCCAGGCTCATTCACTTAACACTGAATGAGTGAAGTAGGAGATTAATGAGCTGATGAATTAAACTCCGAACCCTAAATTCTAGTACCAGAAACTCTCTTGCATAAATAGTACAAAGGAAGAAGAGAAAGGAAGGGGAGGAGTCATGGAGAATGTTGGTAGAGTGGGGGATAGAGCAACATCAAAATTCTAAGGAAAACACTTATTAAAGTACCCACACTGAGTCAGGTGACACATGTAATAGGCAGCACGTATCCACAGTAGAAAGAAATCAATTATAAGAGGTCTCTAATTTACCTGAGTCATGAAGCCAGAAAATAACTGTCTAAGTGCCCAAACCCAAGTGCAGAGCACTCTCCAATGTGCCATGGACCCCAGTGCCTTCTCCAGAATAAGCCGGAGTCATATTCCAGGTTCATGATCAAGACAGAAGGTTCCTAGCCTCCATAAGCTTATGGAAGAACAAGAATAACAACAGCTCTCTGCTCATCGTGGGGACATGCAAAAGGAACCGTTACAAGCTCTGGGTTCAAGTTTCACAGAAACTGTATGTTAGGACTACTACAGTTTACTTGTGAAAGAACTTAACGTAGACAGCGTAATATAAAATGTGCGAGTCATTTTTAACTACAACTATAAGAGTCTCTCTTCTAGTATTTAATCAGAAAGACTACCTTCCAGAGATTATGGGAATGTTTTAGCTTTTTATCTTCAGACAACAGAAGAGGCTTTGCAACTTTGCATAATAAATGACAGAAATAAATCTGCATTTGTAAAAGGAGTGCTTAACTACCCTAGTAAGCACAAGTGGTTAACTACTAGCATAAAAGACAGCAGAAACAGGATCTACTTAGTGAAATCAGTGGCACTCAAGGTAAGTGGACTGGTTAAAATATTATCCACAATAGGGTGAAGGATCTTGGAACATAATGGCTGAGACCAGCGTTTCTCCAACTATAGTGACAGACCAAGATTTTGATTTCCAACCTCTTGTAAACCATTAATTTTATAAAATACAATGAAAATGAATTACAAGACATTGCAGCAATGCTAAACAGCTTTAAAAGTTTGTTAAATGATTGCTCTCAATCTCTACATTTGTCACATACCAGCCATCATTAGTTGGTGACCAGCACCGGTCCGTGAACCACACTTTGTGGCCCTGGCTTGGAACATTAAGGATACTGTTCTGCTTTGGTCCCTACCCAACCAGCACTGGACACTGGTAGCAGATTCTGGTCGACTGAAGCTGACCATATTGTCTCATCTGGCTCCAGCGACCCTATCATGGAAGGTGTGATTTAATCACCTAAAAGGATAGAGAAATAGGACTTCACAAAGCTTACAAGAACAGCTGGACTGTGCCAGCTTGCTTAATAAGTTCTTATTATAGATTTTGGACTGGGACTTGCTTTCATTATAATCTGACAGCTGGCTTATAAGGAAGTAACTAATCCCTATTGGTAGCGACAACTGTCTATCAAAACACCCCAAGAGTTAGTTGTACATAACAAAACTGGCTGGGGCTGATTCATGGCACCAGCACCCGATATATATACAGCCAATACTGACCCACAATTTTTAAATTAGAGAATGACTATATATAGTCTGCCAAATCCTTTCTGGGAAATGTTTTATCTTGGGATTCTGCCTCTTGGAGAAGAGAGGTGTTAGGACCTTCTAACAGCTGTCTCTAAGGAGGACACCGAAGCTGAAGGAGTTTCTCAAGAGAGCACATTGAGAAGAAGGCCCTGATTTATATAATCAGGACGTCTGAACAACAGTTAGCAGGCACTAAAAAAATAACAACTTATTTCTTCACATCATGCCGAGATAGGAGAACTCAATAAATTATTCCTGAATATACTAAAATATGCAATCATTTCAAAGAGATTATAAGATTTCCCAAATTTTGGCCGCCCACAATATTAAAAAGATTCACCCTAGTATGAGTGTGATACCACAGATATTCAAGCTGCTAATAGGATCTCCTTGGAACCTTCATTAGAAGCTTTTTAGAGCACTTCTAATTAAATACCTCTAAAAATGTTTTTTATGCAATGTAATTTTCTGAAAACTGTAACTTAAGAGTAACAGAAAAAGATAATACCTACAGCTTCGATTTTCCACCCATGTACTCACGATGGCAGTAGTCTTTTTTTTTTTAATTTTTTTTTTATGTTTTTTATTTATTTTTGAGAGACAGAGAGAGACAGCGCGAGCAGGGGAGGGTCAGAGAGAGAGGGAGACACAGAATCCGAAGACAGGCTCCAGGCTCTGAGCTGTCGGCACAGAGCCCGACACGGGGCTCGAACCCACGAACCGTGAGATCATGACCTGAGCCGAAGCCGGACGCTTAACCGACTGAGCCACCCAGGCGCCCCACGATGGCAGTAGTCTTGTTTGATGTCCAAGGTCATGGAAACTTTTTAACTGTGTTGCTGCCACTGCATCTCATAGAGAAGCAGTTAAGAAAATGTCTGAGGAAATCACAGATCAAATTCAGAGGTCTAAGGAGTTCCTGCTGTGTACCCTTAGCCTCTAGAAAGACAGTCATCCTGCGGTCTAAAAGCATTTCCCAGAATATAGAGTAGAAAGAGATCCAAATCTTCCCCAGAAAGGAACTGCAATTAATTCCGCATTTACAGCTGCATGTTTTTGGATTAGCTGATTCAATGTTAGTTACCTGTTGACTTGGGAAATATTTACCTTTGTATATATCATAGTTCCTAACACAGTACCTGGTAATGTGGTAAGCACATCGTAGTTCTATTTTCAGACATACTATGATTATGTCTAGTTAATACTATTTCATGTTTTAATCATTACAACCAGAAAGATAACAAACTGTTATTAACTGTAATTATATTTCTCTAAACATAACTTTACTTACATAAATTATCAATGTTTCATTCATTCATTCAAACACTGAGAGGACACCTATGAATCCAGCACTGGAATAGACATGATAAATTCCAGACATTACAGAAACAAAGTGAAAACATCCAAGTTAGCTTTTTTCACAAAGATATGATGTCACAGGTGGAAAAAAGTAACAGATACTTTAAAAATGATAATTCAAGTACATAATCTCAAAGAAAATTAGATTTCCCCCTTAAAGGTTCCCATATACCATCATTTTATGTCTGACAGAGAGCAAATAATAAGAAAAAGGACATAAATCTTAAAAGAGAAAGTATCAGTAAAATATTACAGGGTCAGACAGTATGTTCTCAGATGTGTTTAGCCCAGGGGAGGATTATCCCTTCAAACTAGGGATAATCTGATAGTACTAACTTAAAAACGATACAACTTCTATCAGAACTCCTAGGCAGCGTCCAACTCTTGGCTTTGGAAGAACACAATTGCCAAAAAATTGTCAAAACTGATGACTGTAATATAAGTGATGGGGAAGGCAAAAATGAAGCACAGATTTTATGGCCCAATTCCCAATGTTTTACCTTTCGTCTCTACACTACCTAGGTTCTATCTCCATGCTGACTACTTGGAAAAAATAAGGCAATCACACAAATGAGGTCCCCTAACGAAAATGGAGCCTTCCATCCTCAGCTCACTTCTTTGTTTATGCACATGTAGACTCCTTATTATATAGCACTGGATTGATCCTTTTGTTAAACCTACATAAATATCCTCATATACCCACATATGTCTACATAAATATCCACATATATCCACATATTGTTATTTCAGAACTATGACCCCATTCCACCAATTTAATGAGAATCACACATTCTGGCATGAATCTTCAAATATGTATCTTTACCTAAGACACTGGCTTATTTCTGGCTGGAGATTTAATTAGAATCTAACAGGAGATGTAACTTGCAGTCTGTAGGAAATACACAGTGTAGGCTAACAACTGGACACCAGCACCAATTAGAGGAAGGGAGGGACAAAGGGCACTGACGAGTCCTCGGGATGGAGCTGGAATTCCAATCAAGAACTGGCTCTATCCCAACTCAGGGTCATCACAGGATTGTGGTGCAGTAACCAAAACATACTGGGACAAAACACTGACACATACCCTCTATTTCTGTTGCTAGCTGAAAGAACTGAAACACTTTGTGTACATGAAATCGGTCAAGATCCTGGGGCGCCCGGGTGGCTCAGTTGGCTAAGCGTCCAACTCTTGATTTTGCCTCAGGTCATGACTGCCATAGTTCTCGAGTTCAAGCATCAGGCTCTGAGCTGGGCTCTGAGCTGACAGTGCGGAGCCTGCTTGGGATTCTCTGTCTTGCTCTCTCTCTGCTCCTCCATTGGTTCTCTGTCTCTCCCTCAAAAATAAATATAAGTAAACAATAAGTAAATCAAGATCAGTCAAGATCTTTAAGAAAAAGAACCAAGATCTTTAAGAAAAAGAACTAAGTTCTACACTCAGACTTACTCACATCCTTCACTGCTATATCCAGGGAGGCACAGAAGTGTCCTTCCTCCTTGCCAAGGTTTACCTTCCCATCCATAAACACGATCCTGCTGAAACAGCTCCTGCCAATATATTTCTCCTCCTTACCCCTCTTCCTCTAAACAGGCTCAGACAGAAGAATCTTTCTATTCTCTAGAGACCACCTCTCTTCCTTCATAGTAAACGCCTCAAAAGAGTAATTTTCCTGGAGCAAAACTTAACTAATTCTGAATCTGGTTTTTATTTTTCCCATTCTCCTGAAACAGCTCCCCTGTTCCAACATTATTTCTCCAGAAGGGGTCTGGAGCAATTGATGATATGACACGCAATGTTCATAAACCTTCGTCTCTGCCTACTTCCAGTTCATAGAGGCCCCCTCCCACTTCCTGACACAGGCACTAACCCCTCACCTTCAGTGACGTCACTCACTCACACCTCTCCAACTAAAATTTCTTTGGGGGCTTTGTATTTCCATCGCCAACCATGCTTGGCAATGTCCAAATTGACGTTTAGAAACAACTCCAGTGGAATATGCCAAAGCCCATCTTCTTTTTTTTTTTTTCATTTATTTATTTGGTGAGAGAGAGAGACAGAGCGCAAGGGAGGGGCAGAGAGAAACCCAAGAATGTTCTGCACTCTCAGAGCAGAACCCCCAATGTGGGGCTTGAACTCATGAACCATGAGATCATGACGTGAGCCAAAATCAAGAGTCAGACACTTAACTGACTGGGCCACCCAGCAACCCCAATCAAAGCCCACCTTCTTAACCATGACACAGTTCTTCTATCCTTGCTTTTCATTCCTCAAACTACCACTCAGGCCTTCACCCCTTGCTAGCTGGTCTCCCTGGACCTATCTTCCAACACCAACCCACACTTCAGCTGGTACCAGAATCATCTTCCTGATGCCCAGCTATGATTATCCCTCACCTCTACTCTACACTTCAGTGGCTCTCCTTTTCCTTTACCAACCGAATTAAGGGTAACTTCTCACCCTGGGGCAACTTGAGTCTTCACACAGATGATGATTTATCCCACTTTTCCTTACACACACTGGAAACACCAGACAGCCTGGAGAAAACTATCTTCTTCACCAACAGCTCACATGGTCCACTCAGATGCCTTCATTCATTCTTTTCTCTCCCTACAATTGTTTCATCATATCTGTCCTGGTCCCTGGAACTTTGCGTACCACATGGGAATTAAAGCTGCAATTGATGTTAAGGTTCCTAATCAGCTGACATTAAATTATCCTGGTGGTTCCAATGTAATCACCTAAGAATGGGACAGAGAGGGTGGGAGGAGATGGGACTAGGGATAAAAGAAAAGAAATGGAACATTGCAGGCTCTGAAAAGAAAGAAGGGGACCATAGGCAAGGAATGTGGGTGTCTTTAGATGCTGCAAAAAGGAAGTAAGTGGACTCTCCACAGGAGCCTACAGAACACAGTCCAGCCGATAGCTTGATTTTACCATAGCAACGACCTATGTTAGACTTCTGACTTACAGAACTTTAAATAATACATATGTGAGTTTTAAGCCACCCAGTTTGTAGTAATTTTAAATGGAATACACCTCCATACATAATTATCAAACTCTACCTGTCTTTCAGGGTCCATTTCAAAAGTCTCTATAACGCAAAGATTATTCTGCTCCCAGAAGATCCCACTCTGCGAACCACACTGGATAGGATTCCTTGCTCCTCAGAACCCACAAAAGTATCTGATGGAGTTAATAGGTAAGTCTCTGTCTTAGCCACTTACCAGCTACATGACAACTGGAAGACCCTTAATCTCTCTGCACTTTAGTTTCTTCATCTATTAAAAAAAAAAATCTCATAAGGCTGCTTTGAGGACTAAATACAGGAAATAATATACAGTTCATAGAATTGTGCCTGGCATACATGAAGCACTCAATACGCATTAGCAACCATCCTTAACTTCATTGTCACCTGTTTTTCAGAGTCACATTCACATAGCTATGTTATCACTGTACTCGACAGACATGTTCCATTCATGTTTCCCCTACAGAGGGTCTCTACCGAAAGAGAGACCATCTAGAAATAAGGGCCTTTACGACAAGCAGCAGCTAAGCTAAAGCAGCTCAGCTCAGAAAACAAGGAGAGCACTGGAAACTGCACAATGAATCAAGTGGACCAACATTTATATACTCAATATAGCAAATATAAATAAAAATGAGTAAGTGAACACTGGAGAGAGGGTTTAGGAGAAAAGATAAAACATTATTTAAGAAATAAAAGGCATTCTTGGGATGCCTGGGTGGCTCAGTCAGTTGACCATCTGACTCTTGATTTTGGCTCAGGTCATGATCTCACAGTGTGTGAGTTCAAGCCCCGCATCAGGCTCTGCAATGACAGCGTGGAGCCTACTTGGGATTCTCTCTCTCTCTCTCTCTCTCTCTCTCTCTCTCTTTCTCTCTCTCTCTCTCTCCCCCCCACCCCTCAGTCACACTGTCTCTCTCTCTCTCTCTCAAAATAAATAAATTTTTAAAAAATAAAATAAAAGGCATTCTCAAATTAATAATCTTCTCTCAGCTCATCCAGAATCTGGCAAGACCTAAAAATGTTAACTTCTTCATTGGTTAAGCAATTAATATACTCCTTACACTTCTATAGAAATGTAAGAAAGCATAACAATTCTGTAGACTCTAATTAGTAACCTCAACAATTTACTAGCATACAATAAAATATGCTGCAAATGTGAGCCTTTTCTCAAATGGAAAGATTGATATCAAATTTAGTATGTCCTTATTTAATTTGAAAGCAATAAAACTCTGTCAAGATTTTGATGGGAAGGATCATTTTCTCTTGTAAGAAATAATTATGGATAAAATGCTTTTAAAACATTTAAATGTAAAGGGGCACCTGGGTGGCTCAGTCAGTTTAGCATCCAACTTTGGCTCAGGTCATGATCTCACAGCTCTTGAGTTCAAGCCCCACGTCGGGCTCTGTGCTGACAGCTCAGAGCCTGGAGCCTGCTTCAGTTCCTGTGTCTCCCTCCTCTTTGCCCCTCCCCTGCTCATGCTCTGTCTCTCTCTCTCTCTCTCTCTTAAAAATAAACATTAAAAAATAAATTAATAAAAACAAATAAAAACATTTAAATGTAAGTTTAGGAAAAAAAAAAAAAAAAGCAAGGAGCTCCACCAGAGGTCAGAAATAAAATCCAAGCTAAGATGTGAAGAGTGATGCTCTCACCAGGAGAGCAGCTGATAAGGCCACACCTGATTCAGGAAAGTGATTAGTAGTTAGGGAAGGTTAGAAACCCTTCTCTCAATTAGAGACAGTGTGGACTGATTTACCTTAATATGCAAAGCGTATTTGCTAATTTACTAACAGAGGGTGAGTTTACACGGTTAGAGGGGAGGCAGGGGATGACACTGACAGCTAATATACGGGGAGCTTTAAAAAGTTTCTAGTGGAGCCTCATTTTAAGAAATACTAAATCCAAGAGAAGGGAAACTCCAAATACATGAAAAACTTTAACTTAATGCCACTTAAAATGGCTACCTAGGGGCACCTGATTGGCTCAGTCGGTTAAGCGTCCAACTTTGGCTCAAGTCATGATCTCACGGTCCGTGGGTTCGAGCCTTGCGTTGGGCTCTGTGCTGACAGCTCGGAGCCTGGAACCTGCTTCAGATTCTCTGCCTCCCTCCCTCCGTCTCAAAAATAAAAACATTTAAAAAATTTAAAAAAATTTAAAAATAAAATAAAATGGCCACCTAAAGCAAATGTCTAAAAATTTCTTATGGCAATGAAAACTAGTAATGGCCTTAAAATAAAACATGTATTCACAAATATTTATTGACTCCTCACTTTGTACTAGACACTAAACTTAGAGATAATAACACAATGATAACTGAAATACTTTCAGAGCCCAGGAAGTTTACAATTTACTGGGAAATATAAACTATGCAGCGTGAAGGTCCCATAACCATGATACAAGGGAACATGGTAAACGCACCATGGAAAGAGCAATGTATCAGTCCAATCATGGAAAGAGGAATAAGAAGCCACCCCCCCCTCCAAAAAAAAAGCACGTAAGCACATAGGGAAGGATTACCAACAAGATGAACAGGGAAAAGAGAAGCAATGCCAGGCACACCTGACGGCATGCACAGAGGCCTGCAGTCAAGACAGAGGAGGACCCGGAGTTTGAGTGTGTCGCGTAGTTCAGTGTGACTGAACACGGGAGGGTGAAGCAGGGAGTGAAAAAATGAGAAAGTACAGAGAAACTAGAAAAACAGAGCATCTTTGAAAACAAACAGTTAAAAGCAACACTCAATAGGTCATCAAGCGCTGCAAAGTCACCCTGGAGAGACCAAATGGATCTAAATATAATACCATTTGAAAGATCCTAAAATGTTAACACACTTAAAGAAATGTGCCTTGGCAAAAAGGTGTTGCTCAGTCTCTATTCCTGAGAGCGATTCTCAGGAATAGTTGACTTTGCCCTTCTAAAAGGCATTGTTCAGGAGAAAGCATGCTTAGCCAAACTCCAAGTATTACTGTCCAACTGGCAAGGCCATCTGTACTGTGAAGAGAGTTTAGCATAAACCCATTAAACTTTCAAATTATAAAAATCAATGATTCATTCATTCAGTAAGTAAATATTTATTAAATCCCTGCTGTGTACAGTTTTCTGTATACTAAGGCTACAGCGGTAGATAAAAGTCAAAAGTCCCCACCATCTTGGAGCTCATTACACACCAATGAGGGGAGACAATTAAAATATAAATGAACTCCCACATGTTTCAACAGTGAGAAATGTTACAGAAGAAAATAAGGCAAAAATGGAGGACAGGGAACATAGGGATTATGGGAATTTTATGCAGGAAATTGGGAATAAAAAGGAGAAACTACAATATCTGAAGGAGGGAGAAGAATAATTGAGACAGAGGGAGTAGCAAACAGCCTTATGCTTATAATTTGGCTCAGGCTCAAAAGAGAGAATAGATTAGATGCTCAGGCTCAAAAGAGAGAATGCGACAACTACGTTTCTCACTGTCACATTCTGATTTAATCACTTGATGAGCTTGATGAGTGCAGGTTTCTGAATCTGCAACCCCAAAGGCCAGATGTTGGTCCAGGGCAAACTCACCAAGTCAAATGAAAGGGACCCCATGGGGCCTTTCGGGAGAAACCAAATGACTTCTTCAACCTTCCCTGATCTTTGGCAGCAGTGGGAAGGTGGGAAGGGTTAACCAGAAGGAGATAAAACTAGAGAAAAGATGACCAACAACAACATTAGCTGTAACTGTGGGGAGGAAGAGAAGGCAACCACTTAGAGAGAGGTAGAAAATGCTGGAGAAGCAAGAGACAAGTTGGCCTGCTCTCCACAGGAAACAGCATGAAGGAAGCAGAGGACAGAAGAAAACCATTCTAGAAAGGAGTGAAGGAAGCTGAAATCAAAGAGGAGCAGGACAGCTTGCCTCTGTGGGAGGCAGTTTTATGAATGGAGGAGAGACTTGGCCTCATCATACTTTCGGAATACACTAACACTGACTACAAATTCAGTAAATACAAATAAAACCAAATACGAATGGGCACACCAAGAGTGACAGTAAGGGAGAAGAACTTCAGACAAAGAGGTGGAAATTAAGAGTGCTTAATATCAGTTACCAAGCTTTTTTCCCTTTAAACACAAAGGGGCATCATTTTCAAACATGTATTTCAGAGAGTTAATAATCAAACCATGATTAGTATTTTGGGCATTATTTACTTATAACCCTACTGAAAATAAACAGCCAAAGATGAGTGGGTATGTTAATCATTCCAACAACAAAGCACTCTTTAAAAAATTTTTTTTAATGTGTATTTATTTTTGAGAGACAGAGAGAGAGAGAGAGAGAAACAGAACATGAGCAGGGAGGGGCAGAGAGAGAAGGAGACACAGAATCCAAAGCAGGCTCCAGCCTCTGAGCTGTCAGCACTGATTCTCCACTTTAGATTCTCCAATTACTGTTTTCCAGGTTTACTTTGTCCTTTGCTGATTACATACATAGTATTTTTATAACTTTTTATAACTTTAACATCACGTAAGATTCACCCATTACAAGTATACAACTCAATGAGCTACCCCGACAGCACAGAGCCCGATGCGAGGCTGGACCCCATGAACCATGAGATCTGGATCTGGGCCAAAGTCGGACACTTAACCAACTGAGCCACCCGGGAGGCCCCAAAACACTCTTTTTAAAAATATTTTAACCCAGGGGTATGGCTGGAAACGAAATCCATGTCTATTACCAAAAAGAAGTTAGAATAATATTAATCAAAAACCTAAACCCTTCCTGCAAATATAAGTGTTATTTGTACCCAGGGAACATTTTTTACAGGGAATTATATTCATGTGGTTTAGAGCTTTTTGATTTTTCTTTCCCATTAAAATGCTCAACTGCTTTACTCTGTCCCATGTCTGAGGTGAGAAAAACCTGAATTCATGGATACAGTATATTGAATATTTTATGAGTAAGTTTGAGAGACACTTACCCAGTATTGATGGAAATGATTTCTATCAGTGGATTCTTCCTGATCTTTGGCAAATCCAATGGTGCCCCACCCAACCGCTTTCCGTTATTCTTTTTCTGACCCAGTAGTCTCACAGAGTGACCTTCAAATAAAGCATATAAATACACGTTAGCACAAGTCACAGAACTTCACTCTCATTTACTGCTCTCAACAAATGTTAATTTACCTTCTTCCTCTACGAAACAAAAAAACAACAAAACAATAGAAGATATGACCATTGTCCTAAGAAATAATGCCAAAGGGAAAAACAGCTGTGTGCACGTCCTGTAGTCAAAAGGGCTTTGCTTATAATATCTGCACCTTTCTACTGCACGGATGACAGAACCGGAAATACCCTCAGAATGGTATTCGGCAAGGTACGCGTGCTCTCAAGCGTTGACCACATGTGTGTATGAAGCAGGGGTGCTCACAGGGGCACAGTGCCTGCCAGTCACCTGCACCACTGTGGATTTAAAAAACTGCAAAAGCAGATTATCTGCTGGGAGCAAACAGCAAATCCAAGAAATAAAGAATTAAAAAGCTGAGATGAAATGACACTTTAGGGTTTGGTTTTTAAAAACAAACACAGGTTTTGTGTTTTGTTTTCAATTTTTTTATGTTTATTTTTGAGAGAGAAAGACAGAGTGTGAGTGGGAGGAGGGGCAGAGAGAGAGAGAAACACAGAATCCAAAGCAGGCTCCAGGCTCTAAGCTGTCAGCACAGAACGCGACGCGGAGCTTGACCCCACAAACCATGAGATCATGACCTGAGCTGAAGTCAGATGCTTAACCGACTGAGGCACTCAGGCGGCCCTAAACACAGGTTTTTAAACTTATTTTTTTAATATCACAAAAAACAATCAGATTATTTCTAAGAGTCATAAAAATTTGTCTAATTCTTAAAGTTTGAATTGCAGTTGTAGAAAATATGGAAGAACAGTACAAAGAATTCCCATCTCCTTCAGATTCTCCAGTCACTATTTTCCATGTTTACTTTGTCCTTTGCCTATTGCACACATAGGATTTTTTTTATAACTTTTTATAACTTTAACATCCTGTAAGATTCACTCATAACGAGTATACAACTCAGTGACTTTTCAATAAACACGACCAGGGGCGCATGAGTGGCTCAGTCAGTTGGACATCCAACTTCGACTCAGGTCGAAGTGCTAACAGCTCAGAGCCTGGAGCCTGCTTCAGATTCTGTGCCTCCCCCTCTCTCTGCCCCTCGCACGCTCATGCCCTATCTCTCTCTGTTTCTCAATAATAAATGTTTAAAAAATTTTTTAAATAAATCAATAGATAAACACGCAGTTGTGCAATCTTCACAAAACCGTTTTAGAATACTTCCATCAGCCCAAAAATTGTCTCAAGCTTATTTGCACTCTGCCCTTGCTTCCATTCCAAAATATGTCACTTTTCGTTAATCTGTTGACCAGTTGATGGATGTTTGAACTGTTTCCAATTAATACCTATTAGTTATAATAATGCTTCTAGGAACATTCACGTACAAGTCTTTACGTAGACATCTTTTCATTTCTCTTAGAATCCAAGTAATGGAACTGCCGGGTCACATGGTCAATTTATATTTAACTTTATAAGACCACTGTTTTCCAAAGCGGAGTTCCATTTTATATCCTACCAGCAACGTATGAGGGTTTGAGTTTCCTTCCGTTGTCGCCAAGACCTCACATTGTAACTTTTTTGACAATAACCCCTCTAGGGGGAAGTAGTTTATTACTGTGGTTCAAATGAATTATGTATTTCCCTAATGACTAATCATTTTGAGCATCTTTTCATATGTTTATTAGCCAATTATATGTCTTCTTTGGTAAAATGTTGTGATGGTTAATTTTTATGTTTCAACTTGACTGGGCCACAAAATGCCCAGACATTTAGCCAAACATTATTTTGGGTTTCCACAGTGGTTTTTCTGGGTAAGACAGACATTTGAATCAGTCGACTGAATAAAGCAGAATAACACTGGTGAGCCTTATCCGATCAATCAAAGGCCTGAATAGAACAAAAAAAAAAAAAAGAAGAAGAAGAAGAAGAAGAAGAAGAAGAAAAGCTAAGAAGGAACAGCTCTTGCCTGACTGTTGAGCTGGGTCATTGTTCTTTTCCAGCCTTGGGATTCTGGCTGAGACAGACTCTTCTTGGATCCTGTTTCTGCCCAACTGCAGACTGATTCTTACACCATCAGCTCTGAGTCTCAGACCTTTGGACTTGGACGGGAACCACACATCAGCTCTCTTGGGTAGCTTGCCGACTACATATCTTGGGAATTCTCAATCTTCATCATGTCTCCATAATGGTATGAGCCAATTCTTTATAATATTTTTTTTGAACCCATACACATGCACGTGCACACACACACACACACACACACACACATCCTACTGACTGTTTCTTTGGGGAACCCTCGCTACTCCAGAAGTTTGCCAATATTTTAATTGGAGTAACTACCTTATTATTGTGTTACCAGATTTCCTTAGTCTGCTCACAAAACCTTTTTTAGACGTGATTTTTAAATATCTTACTCAGTCTCCAGCATATAGTTTCACTTTTGTGATAGGATCTTTTAAAAAGTAAATGTTTTTTGAGACACCTGGGAGGCTCGGTTGGTTAAGCACCCCACTTCGGCTGAGGTCATGATCTCACAGTTCATGGGTTCAAGCCCCACGTCAGGCTCTGTGCTGACAGCTCACAGACTGGAGCCTGTTTCAGATTCTATGTCTCCCTCACTCTCTGTCCCACCCCTGCTCACACTCTTTCTCTCTCAAAAATAAATAAACATTAAAAAAGGAGTAAATGTTTTTCAATTTAACGAAGTGCACTTTATCAATTTTCTTCTTACATAGCTCATGCTCTTACCATTCTATGGAAGAACTCTTTGCCTAGCCCAAGGGCACAAAGAGTTCTCTTATATTTTCCTCTCGAAGTCTTAGTGTTCTAGCTTTTTTCTTTAGGTCTAGGATCCACTTTGTTACTTGTTGTGTATAATAAGGGTCTCAGTTCATTTTGTCATATGGATTTCAATTGTCCAAGGGCCATTTCTTTTCCATCTTCCTTCTTTGTGCTATTGATGTCACACATATTAACATACAGCTGCATAAACCCCAAAACACAGTGCTGTAACTGTTTTACACAACTGTATAGTTTTAAAAAGAGGAAAAATACAGATTTACAAAGGATTTTATATTTACCCACCATATTTAACCATTTCCAGCACTCATCTCCTCCTGAGAATTTAACTTAGCATTTGATACTATTTCCTTTCTGCCTGAAGAATTTTATTATTTCTTATAACGGGAACCTGCTAGTAACAGATTCTTTACTTACTTGGGCAAGTCTTTATTTTGCTTAATTTGTGGAAGATACTTTGTTGAATACAGAATTATTACTTGACAGCTTTTTTCTTTGAGCAGTGAATATAGTTGATGCTTGAACAATGCAGACTTGAAAAGCATCAAGACCCATACAGTTGAAAATCCATGTATAACTTCTGACTCCCCCCAAAACCCAACTACTAATAGCTTACACTGTTTACTGGAAGCTTTGCTGATAACATCCACAGTTGATTAACAAATGTTTTATATGCTGTATGTATTGTGTACTTCTTACAAATAAAGTAAGTTTAAGAAAATGTTAAGAAAAGCATGAGGAAAACACATTTATAGTACTGTATTGTAAAAAATCCATGTCGAAGTGGACCACACAGTTCAAAACCATGTCGTTCGAGGGTCACCTGTGTAGCCTTCCACTACCTTTGACCTCTGTTGCTTCTGAGAAGTCAGCTATCAATCTTAATGTTGTTCCCCTGTATATAAGGTGTCACTTTTTCCTTATGCTTTCAAGATTTTCTCTTTTGCAACAATTTGACTATGATGTATCTAAGTGGGGATCTTTGTGATTTTCCTACATGCAATTCATGTAGCTTCTTGGCTCCATAAAGCAATTTTTTTTTAATCAAGTTTGGGAAGTTTTCATGTAATATATTTTTTTTAATAGGGAGGCAGCATTTTCTCTGTCTCTTCTTCTGTGGCTCCATTACATACCTGCTGGTGTGCTAGATGTTGTCTAATAGGTCTTTCAGTCCCTGGTGATTTTTCTTGTTATTCAGAGTGATCATTTCTATTGATCTATCCTCACATTTACTAATGTTTCTTCTTCTGCCACCTCAAACCTGCAAATGAGCCTCTTGAATGAACATTTCATTTCGGTTATTGTATTTTTCAACTACAGATTTCCCATTGGTTCTTTTTTATAATTTCTTTTTGTGATTCTACATTCAATTTCATCATCCTTTCCTTAAAGGCTTTTTTAAACATTTTATTTCTTTTTGGAAATGAGAGAGACCAAGTGTAAGTGGAAGAGGGGCAGAGAGAGAGGGAGACACGGAATCCGAAGCAGTCTCCAGGCTCTGAGCTGTCAGCACAGAGCCCTATGCAAGCCTCAAACCAACGAACCGTGAGATCATGACCTGAGCTAAAGTTAGACGCCCAACCAACTGAGCCACCCAGGTGCTCCTCCTTAAAGGCTTTTAACATGGTTTCACTTAGTACTTTGACAAATCCAATATTTCTGGTCACTAAAAGACAATCTGTACTTTTTTTCCCCTGAATATGGCTATACTTAGTTTCTTTGCATGTATCATAATACTTTGTTTAATAAAGAACATTTTAGATAATATATTGTAGCAATTCTCAATTCAGGTTTCCCTCCACCAGGAAGAGGATTTTCTCGGTTTTTTTATTTTTTATTTTTTTAGCTTACTTGGACTAAATCTATGGAATCTATCTCTTCTACAGTGAAGGATTATTGATGTCCCTTCCAAGCTCTCCATCATCCCCCACCACCAAGCCTGACTTCCTCGGGGTCAACCCTGCATCTGCAAAGCCTTTTATTAAAGAAAGACTGGTTACACATTTGTTCAAACACTATTAGCCAATAAGATTTGTATCTGCTGATGGAACGGAATATGAGCCAGAGAGGTTAATCAAAGTCAGGGACATTTTCAAGTCCATCCCCCCACCTTTTCTTCCTCCTGTGCTTTCCAGGACTCTCTGCCACCTTCTCAGGATGGGCGTGCAGGCGCCAGCAGGTGGATGTGTGTGGGGGGTGGGGCCCACTCCTGTCTCTGCTGTGCCTGTGCCCAACCTCAGGTCAACCATCCATCTATGGAGACTCAGCCAGCTTCCCATCACTTCCACAAGTCCCTGTTAAATCCCTGGCTAGTCCACCTGTCCAGTCCTGACACGAAAGTTCAGCTGTTTTCATGAATAAACACTTCTCATTTGCGGAATACTTTTAGTCAACCTCCAGAGTGCTAGAGTTCTGTTTTTGACTGTCCACCTTCACTCTTGCTTGGGAGATCTGTTGACCTCCCCGTGCAATCAGGCCACAAGCAAATCAAAGCCAACTTTTTCAAAGCAATCATTTAAAATAACTTCAAATACATAATCAGTATAGGGATAAGATTCTAAGGCAATTATATACATGTTCCATCATCCTTCATTTCAGAAAAATACACTGCTTCAACGTCTCTTGTAGAGACAGCTTTTCATGACCAGAAGTAATAAAACCATCAGTCACAGGCTTTTTGCACTAATCACTTTAATAAGAAACATTAAGTCCTTCATTCATTCTGAAAATTCTTGCTGGGCTATAGAAACATAGCTAGAGTCAAGCAAGCATGTGGCATGCCAGATTTCAGAGATTTTCAAGATAAGTTCCAGTCTTCAATCAAAAGTCCAGTTAATGAAGAGGTGAGCAAGACTGGCGTGCTAACATAATAGTTCTCTAAGATGCCAGAGTTCAATAATGACTGTGCAAAGGCATGCTATCTTCATACCTGCATGAGACAAATTTCATTACACCCTGTAGAGATTTCAGTAATATGCAGCCTGCACTAATAACATTTGATAAATTATTCATCTTCACTATCTACATGCAAATAAAGGAACATATCTCTGCCTGATGATATAATGAGTTATTTTCCAATCCAATGATTCATTTAAAGAGCGAGAGAACTAACAATAGCCTGGGTTTTTTTTTTTAATTGAAAAATACAGTACACTGAAGACAAAGTAGGAAATCATATAAAAGTCCCTCATTATACTAGCCAAAGATGAAAAGAAGAAAATTTAACCACAGAACAATTTTTTTAAATGGACTAGAGGAATAAAACTTTTACTTGTTATAATCCAGCTCTTTTAAGAATCCTTTTGCAAACAGAGCTGCTGTTTCAAATTAATTCCTTGAATCTACAGACCAAAGAATAAAAACATATACTGAAAATCATTACCTGTTCTACGTGTGATTATCAATTCTGTAACCATCTAAAATAAACTGAAATTTGACAGGCTAAAGAATAAACTGGAGGTGATGTCTTTGGAAAGAAGAGGAGAAGAGACAAGGGGTCTGGAACAGGGAAACAGGCTTAGGGAATAAAGATGTGAAAAGAAGGAAAATTTTGGAAAATTTGTGTTGGAAATGAACACGCAGTACTTATGAAGGGACCATGAAGCAGGGAGCCCAATTACACACTCACACACACTGCTCCTTTGTTTGATCCCTTCTGGCCGATGATGCCTCACACTGCGACGGGGAAAGAAGGGCTACTCAATGAATACTGGTTTACTATGGGACTACTGTGAATTTCAGCACCCTCTGTGGCTGGACGCAAGAAAGAAGGGTAGGAGGAAATCGGGACAACAGAGTCTGAAAGAAAAACGGAGTGTGAGAATATCAGTTTTGACATCATTTCAATCACACATATTAAGAAATTACAAGAGGAATTAACAGGAACGGATGGGAAGAACGATCCTCAGTGTGACCAAATCTACTGATAACAACAGGAGCCCACCAAGGGGTCAGTGATAGCGATGTGACGTGATGAAAACAGAGACAAGCAATTGTAATAATGAGGATAAGAACAAAAACCAAATTGCCTTAATATGCAGAATGGGACATACTCAAACTCAAAATTTCTAAGATCTTTTATCTTTTCAATTTTAGATACACATTTACATTTCCTCCCCTATAAACAATGGTCAAATGTGTCTCAGTGGGTTTATTAACCATCGTTAATAAACATCTCCCTAGGTTGTTACAAATGTCACATAAAATTCAGCCCTGTTAAAACCAAATTTAATTTTAAGCCTGAGGCTTTCAGCAGTTATTTTTAAATCAGCTATAAAACTTTGATTCTGTGCTGGATTTTACATTTGATCGAATCCACTAAAGCATTTTATTAGCTAAAATTACCAGTTATGAAATTTTGAGCGAAAAGCTAATTTTTAAATGTAATCTACTACTACACGCGTATTTGCAAATTCGTAATACTGAGAAAATCTATGTGGGAGAAAAACAGGCATGTACAATAATTGCTCTATTAGTTCAATCAATATGCAGTGCTGTTTATGGATCTTCAAGAGCAAGAAAGCTCTTGCCAATCCCACAGTGCTAAACGTTGAAAACGTTATTAAAATCAAGGGGAAACATTCCACCCATGTATACTAGAAAGACAGTCTGTCAGCATGTCAGAAAGGCAATTACAATGGTCATTCACAAATAGAAAAGAAAGAGCCTCTGGAATATACGCACATATATTAACTGAGTGGCAGAAAACAGGACTGGCTACAAAATACATATTTACTAATTAAATTATGTTTCTACTCACAAACCAATCTTCCCTCCTTTGATTCTCGCAGCTCAAGGGGGTGGTACAAATTAGCTTTGGAATATCGTGACACACCACAGAAGCCCCCGTGATCTGGCAACAGGGACTCCGACGGTGTACCTGCCCCTCTTTAATTCCTCCTGTTCTTCTGAAGGCTCCACAGCCAGCCAGACCTTCCTTCCATGCTTTATTCATCCCATCTAATTTCAAAGACCACTGTTTCCTTCATGTGACCACCCACCTTCCACCACCACCAGCGAGGTCTCGTGCCAAGTTTTCTTGACATCTTACAAACTGCTCTCACTTCACACAAATTCGGTCCCATTAACTACACCCTCAATGGACCTGTGTGAACCCCAAGCTCCGGGTCAGACTGCTGGAAAACATCCTGGTGAAGCAACCCACCAAGATGCAAGGGGCAGGGGCTAGGAGAAGACTGGCAGAAAATTCCAGCAAAAAGAAAAGAGAGTAAATGTACTGCAGACACCAATTCTCACGTAAGGAAATGTGGTCGCATCAATTTAAGTATTATTTAAGCATATTACAAGGGAACGCTCCGTTTAATCTGTTCTTCTACAAAACGTCTGGAGTTCTTACTTGACATTTCCTACACAGGTACTTTTAACCGCTTAATCATGAAGAAAAACAAACGTGTGGCCAAAAATGTTACTCTGCTCAATTCAATGTCATTCTTCACCTGCAGGTACCCCTCAAGCAAGAAATAACTCTCGGACATTCACCTGAGTGTGACTCTCCCTTGAAATAATTTCATTTTAAAAGAGGAAAGCTAAGTGAAACTAGGAAGTTGGATTAAGTGGAAGGGGCAGCTTTGTCACACATCTAAGCTGGAAAACTACACGAAGGGCCAGAACAGGCTCAAACACATAAAATCATTCCAACTCAAGCACAAATTTTAGCTTTTAAGATTCTGAACAAGTAAGAAAATTTTAAATGTTAACTGGAACAATGACACCTCGAAAAAGATATTAAAAATAAGGAAAAAATAGTAAGACTCAACGGTCCTAAGAGGCAGGATTCGGAGTGTGAATCAGTAGAGGCGGAGAGGGCCTACAGAGGTGCGTCGTTACCAGCGTGTATTCCACAGCAGAGCAAGGCATAAAGAAGCCCACACCGTACGGCATGGGCAGCTCAGTCAGAGAGGAAGCTAAGAGAAGGGCATAACACAAAGTGTAAATCCCTAGAAGTCTAAGGCTTGGCTAACACCACAACTCCTGTTGCACCAAAAGAGTATCTGCACTGTAATTATGATGATGTAAAAGTTATGTATGAGGCAGAACTCCGGAAGAAAGGAAGATGAAAGCATTCACCGCACAGAACATTTTCCCAGAACTACTGGCATAACTGATAACGACTATTAGTTTAAGGTCAGCACATTAAACAAAAGACACATGTAACAAATAATCCACATAAGCAAAATGCCTTCTTACCCTAATGGAGACACCTTCTGGGGGCAAATTACCATAAGCACTTAATTTTATGTTTTAATTAAATCTTTTCCAAGCAGATGTACTTTTTATGACAGTGGGAGATTATTGCGTGGTGCCAATTCATTTTTCCAGATGTAAATCAAGTGTACATCAACACACTCAGGAGTAGAAGGCAGTCCCATGTCAGTAACCCCACATTAGTAGCATCCTTAAAAGAACTTCTTAGGTCATTGGCTGTCTTGCTGTACTAGGCTCTTCTAAACTATAATTTGCTCCGTAGCTCCAAGGCTTTAGTATTTACAGCAATAAAGCTACGAATGCTTCAGTTCCGATATGTAAAGCATCCATGGTGGCAATACAGAACTTAATCACTGCTCCCACTCAAACCTACATTCAGAAAATCACTGCACCAGGCAATGAAAGCAAAAATCGCAGACCTTACGATGCACGGCATTCAGGCTGCTAGGAAATGAGAACGGTAAAACACAGACATAAGGAACTTGTAAGCCACAAGCCCCTTATGAACTTTTAAAAACTGAAGTTCGAATTCCCACTTTGAATCACCAATGAAAATTTCAAGTGTCTGCCTGTTACTATTCGACTCAAGCCCCCATAATGTGTGACAGAAGAGAGACCAGAAGCAGAGAAAGTTGGACGTTTGTCCCATCTGTGGATCTCGAAACACACTTTGTCTGCATTTCATTTCACCTCTCACCATGAGCTGAACAAACCTACTTGTACTGCGGCTGTCTGAAGGCAATCTAAACGGGAGGAGGTAGGAAACTGGGCACCGGGGACTGACTTGCTGGCTTTAAATTCACACTGTCTTAGTCCTCAGCCCCGTGATAGGGGTTGGCACTGCCTTTCTATAAAATGATGGCAATGTATTAAGCACAGAAAAGACAAAGATGTGTATTTTATATCATAATACATTGTGTATTCATAAAGGAAACAAAAGCTCTGTATTATAGATGAGCTTTAAAAATGATGCATGAGGGGCACCTGGGTGGCTCAGCCGGTTAAGTGTCTGACTTCAACTCAGGTCATGATCTCATGGTTTGTGAGTTTAAGCCTGGCACTGGGCTTTCTGCTGTCAGTGCAGAGCCCGCTACAGATCCCGTCTCTCTATGCCCCGTCCCTGCTCGCATGTGCGCTCTCTCTCTCTGTCTCTCTCTCAAAAATAAACTTAAAAAGGGGCCACCTGGCTGACTCAGTCGGTTGAGCATCCAACTTCAGCTCAGCTCATGATCTCGCGGTCCGCAAGTTCGAGCCCCACATCAGGCTCTGTGCTGACAGCTCAGAGCCTGGAGCCTGCTTTGGATTCTGTGTCTCCTTCTCTCTGCCCCTCCCATTTGCACTCTGTTCCTCTCGGTCTCTCAAGAATAAACAAACATTAAAAATTTTTTAAGATGAAATATTATTTTATCAATATTACATACTTCCAAAATATACATAAAGATTTCAAAAATATACCTTCCCCACATGCAAAAACAAAAACAAAAACCCTATTATGTCCTGAGTCACCACATTGTCCTAAAGTGATGTAAGGTCCTGAGGAAAACAGACCAGGAACCAAGTACCTAGATGAAGTGTCAGAGAAAGTCTGAAAGGTGTTTCTAGGAACAGTGGGACACCATGCAAGAGCGTCCACTTTCCCGAGAAAGATCAGGAAAGGCTTCAAAGAGAGATGGCACTGCTGTGGGGGTGATGGGCAAGTGCCATAGAGCTTAAACACACAATTATACATATTTCACGGCACATTTGGACATACTACTACTAACACAGCAAGCAGACTTCTTTTCTGCAATTCCTGCTTGTTGCTCCTTTTCCATTTCTTAAAACCAATCTAGTTAAGAGCCTATCGCTAAAGCCAGATTTCACCGAAAATATTTATTAAGATTTGGCATGAAGGAGCCTCACTGTGGAAAACCACACCTTCAAAACTGAAAGTATTTCTAAATATGGTTTATGAAGTAGAAGTTATGTGAGCTTGAGAAGCACTCTTAGTTTTAATTCAGAGTGATCAAACATTAGTTTTAAAACTCAATTTTGGGAAATTACAATTAATGTTCACTATGAAGTGCTGAAGACAAAGTTAACTACATCGAAATCCTGCTTTACAGCTTCATTATTTATCTAGGCTAAGTACAAAATTGAGAGAGAAAACATAGTCCATATCCTTACAAACATGGAAGGATTTTCCTGACCTAACCATTTGAGAGTGAAAACTATATAAAGTGTATTTCAAATAAAAATCTTTGAAAATTACCCCTAATAAACACACTCAAAAGAATTCTCTCCGTAAAATCTTTTCATTGGCTTTTTATTGGGTAGATCGACTTTTTACTGGCTGCTTATAGTTAAGGTATACTTTTATTCTCTCATTTCCTAAATTAAGCACCTTTACAGCAAGGTAAGACTCAAATACTCTATTCAGAGGGTTTTTTTTGTTGTTGTTGTTAAATAAAACAAATCCTCATTGACTCCTTACAAAAAAAACACTCTGGCACAAAATGGGATAACTTGTAAAAGTGAGGCGGGGGGAACCAATCACAGAGGAGCCAAGAAATGTGAAGGAACAAAATGTGTAAAAGCCAACATTAAGAAAGGGAACCAGAAAATGAGTGAGCAGTGACATCCGACAATAGGCATGAGGAAAGGAAGTAATAAATGCACCTCACTTTCTCACTCCCCTCCGTTCAAGGTAAGCAGCTTAACAGGAAGTAAAGAACAGGAGATTGGAGAGTGAGGTTTCAAATTATAACACACTGCTGCCTGGCTGTGTGATCAGTACTACCAGGGTTCCTGTGGAGTACAGATGAATTCATGCACACAGAAACGATACACTACAAAGAGCGAGACAGAAGTTAATTACGGTTGCTACTGTAATTAATGCGATTGTAATCCTATCAAGATCTATAGCACCAATGACGTTTTTCAAAAGCAAAAGGCAAAGGAGATTTTCAAAACTTTCACACACTTTAAGTTAAAGTCAGATACCATTTATTTTTTAAGCTCTGGAGGGCTAGGAAATAGGTCACAAATAATTGCACTGATAATGATAATCAAATTTGTGAGTTTTTTTTTTTAATATATAAAGTAAAGTAGATTCAAGGTCATTCCTCTTAAATCACTCACTTGCATCCTGATACCATTTCTTGAATATGAGGGAAGAGGAAGAAAGCCTAAGGGGTCGTGCCAGGAACTGCACAGGATCCTGGATAAGTCTCAGCACATATGACTAGAGACGGGTGGTTGTCTCCCAACCCAGGACACCTGATAGGACCCTTGCCGGGCTGCGAGAGTGGCTCACGGGGCAATGACTCGAGGTGACAGGCCATATAGCAGAACCTCTAACCCCCAGCTTCCCCGAGTTCTGAGAAACCACTCTGCCAGCTCCCTCTCTCAACAAACCATTCTTCTCTGGCAAACACCCTTGAGAATCCCCGCCCCAGGTAATGCACTCACCTTACATGAAATCCTCTCGAGTTACCTTTTTCTTCAGCAATCCTAGTCACCAAGACTAGGGCAGCCTCTTAGTCGCAAAAATAAACATCTCCCAGGGTAGAAATGAAACTTGCTTCAAAGAAGCCAAAAACTCTTAAGCAACACCAAGAAGTACACTTGTCCATCACCACCCAGGATGGCATTACCACGGAATGAAGTAAAGGCAAATGAGTCAGAGAACTGTGCTCTATGAATTCAAGACCCTCTTCCTTGCAGAATACAGAGATAGACAAAATCAAAATGCATGGTATGTCCATTGCAAACATTTTCAACCTCCTTTTTTAAGTAGGAAGGCATAGAGAAAGAAAAAGTAGAATCTGGCAGAAGGCTACGTGGATGCGAGAAAAAGCTTCTCATGTCGTAAAAACTTTGGCTAGAGATCACTGTCCAAAATGTCAGCATCTCATCCTAACGACAGACTCTGAAAGTCAGTGTTACATTGCAGACTCAAACACCTCCAGAGTTTCATAGTTGAAGGGACATTCCGTGTCATACAATTTACAACTCAAGCAACAGAAACAATGAGGTTGCATGGGTTCCTAAACAGGACGCCGTTAACAGGAGACCCAGATATTTCAACGCAGCTCCTCACATGCTCAGTCCAGGATTCTTAGCCCTCACGACGGCCAACTGCAGTGGGACTTCAAGAAATGGTGCACTTGAACGTTAAAATATAGGTTTCAGGTGTTAGAACCCCCCTTTCATAAAGACAATTCGATTACTACATCCTTATTGTTCAATACGAGGTAAGCTCTGTTATAAAACAGTAGTACTGATAAACTTCTACTGAAAAATCCACGCACAGTTCGTATTCCACCTGGATTCTGAAGGTGAGTTTTCCCCTCTCCCAACAAATAATTACAGGAAATTGATATTCATTCTCTCAGTCTCAGCAGTAATTGCTATAGATATGGTACATGCTATATAGATCATTACAGAATGAACTTTTAAAAATGTGTATCTCGAAACATTATATACAAAACGTTAAAGTCGAGAAGCACTCTTTCTCTATGCCAGTGATAACTGATATTGGGTTTCCCAGGGAAAGGTCAACGGCATCGCCTAATAAACGACATCCTATGACTGTCTGATTAAATCAATGTTCCTGTCAAACATAATTTTTAAGAAAAAGAGAAAATCAGCTTTCAATTTTTTGAGTGCTCATATCTGACTTGTCAACTGGCCAGTATTTTCATTTGGCTATGACAGATCACATGATTTAACCAGCAAAAAAAGAAAAAAAATTGTTCTTTAATACATTTCTCATGCGTGGTCATAATTTTTACATATATTTTATTTTGACATTGAAGTTCTGGTACACCTCTAACATGACCTAACTTCTACTTTACAATTCTACTGGTTTCCACTTTATATCTCCATCTCCATTTTGATGGAAGCCAGCTATAAAGTACTGATGGAGAATTACCAGTACAACTTACAACTATGTTAAGAAAACAGAAAAATAACACAATCAACCTGCCTACAACTTCACCCTCTTTTATTTGAAAAATGTAATGAAGCAGCTAGTATTATTTACGTTTATAGTCTCAATGATTCTCCCTACATCTTACCAAAAATTACACACTGTTGAACTGAAGATTAAAGCATTTCCCAATGAATATAAAATGCATATACTATGCATGCAGGGCATAAAAGCCGTGTGCCCCATGCTGATTCTCTTAAAAGTTACTCATATTAAAGAAAGAACATCATAAGAAGAAAATTTTTTACATAAAGTTTTTTAAATATTATATTTGTTTTCAATGTTTCTATGAGAGCTTCAAAAGAAGCGTAATTCATCTCCTTGGGATATTTTGCTAAATAATCCTATAACAGTAAATAGAAATCAGAACCTTGGGATTCAGGAATTGGTATACCTGAGAATACCAAATACTTGAAACGAAACTGATTACTATTCAAACAGAAAAATCCGGATGTTCAAACTTAAAAACTGTTGTACGTGAATGCTTTCACAAAATCTAGACTACGATACTATATACACTTTTAGGGACTTCAACAATATTTGCAGTGTGACCTTCCTGCACTCCGCGAAGACACCGTAAAGATTTGCAAGGGCGGGCAAGTGAGGTCACCAAGAAGGCAGCGTGAGCTGGTCCCGACCTGACTTTCCCTCACAAGAACGACGAACAATCACGCGAGAACAAGAAATCATCGAGGGGATTCTGGAACGTGGGGTGAGGCTGACGTGCCCCACTGCACATCTAAGACCAAACCGGGCTGCATCAGGAGAGACTGACAGACTTACACGGACTGCACTGCCCTCCCCGACTCACCACCACGCCAAAAGGAGAGGTTCCCCAAGCCTCTGGTTTCTCCAGCGGTAAAAGAGAACCCGGGAGGGTCAACCAACCTCCCCGTATTACGGGTCATCCTGCGGGAGCCCCTATTCTGATCTCACACCACAGGGATTGCCAAACATTCTGTGGGGCTTGGTTACTGGGAATCTTGACTGTGACAGAGAAGGGGAGGCAGGGGTTTAAAACAACCAGCACAGAAATTTGCGCAGCACGAATTCATGCCAGCAGCGTCCACGCAGCAATTCCCCAAAGCAGCTACGCTCCCTACAGAACCAAGTCGGCAGTACGCTACACAGGGGGGCTTGTGTGCATGCGGGTCTGCCTAATTCTCATCCTCAAATGAGGGATTCTGCGAACCTAGATCCGGTTTGCCTGTGGCCAGGCAAGGTACTGACTTAAAGCCCCATTCGGTATGGAGAGTGCCTTCCAGTCCCATCTGAACAGAAGGACTGGCGACAATACCTGCAAGCTCTGTGGCCGGCAGCACTGAGCCAACAGAAGGGCAGGAAGAGCCAACAGGTTGTGGGGCAAAGCCGGTGGCCATGCTCAGCGAGGGAACATGCAAGTCAGCTTCAATTAAGGCAAAAAACGAAGAACTTTCCAGGTTTTAGAGCTGCTTCTCCCGCTGTATCTGGGAAGGGAACCTACTTCACAGTCCTGCTCATTGCTGAATATAGCTTCAGCCAGTATGACCATGGAAACTACCCAGGCCACACAGGAAGCCACAGAGCCCGTTCAACAGACCTATGAAAAATGGCAGTTGAACACAAAATACAACACATAGGACTTTCCCCACCTGCAGAACAACACTGGTGGGCTTACCTGCCCAGCAAATTCATTGCACACTCAGGCCTGATTTGGGCCCCAACCAATGAGCTATATAGGTCCTACGGCTTTCTCTGCCCTCTGCCAGAGGAGTGAAGCAAATTCATAGCCATGTCTATTACCAAATACAGTTCTGAGACTGGACCTAGTTAAGCCTTACCAGAAACTTGAGGCAACAGCAGAGCCCCTCCTATAGGCGCCTCATTTGGGTAGATAACCAAGTCAAGTACCATCCAAGTGTTCTCAGCCCCCATCTCCATCCTCAAAGTTGTCTCACCAAAAAATCGATCAGAACAGCAGGCCTCACAACTGCGCAAAGATATTATCAGCAAACACGCCAAGACGCCAAACTAACTGGAAGAACTCTCCCTGCAAAAGGAAACCTGTCAACTATGGAAGAAAAGGCCTGCTGCCCAAATGCACAGGCAGCAATGTGAGAAACCAAGGATCAAAGTATCAGGTAATTATGACACCACCAAAGAAAACTAATAAAGATCTAATAATTGACCCTAAAGAAATAGACATTTCTGAACTGTCAGACAAAAAATTGAGAATAAGCCTATTCAGGAAGTTAACTGAAGTGTAAAAAAACAAACAATTAAATGAAATTGGAAAATAATGCATAAACAAAATGAGAATTTCTACAAGGAAATAGTAACCATTAAGAAAGAGCACACACAGGGGCACGTGGGTGGCTCAGTCAATTGACTACATCCTGATTTCAGATCATAGTTCATGGAATCAAACCCTGCATCAGCTCTGCGCTGGCAAAACATGCCTGCTTCATATTTTCCTTTTCTGCCTCTCACCTATGTGAGAGGCATATGTGCTATGAAACTTGAAACCAATCACAGGAAAAAGTCTGGAAAACCTCCAAAAATATGGACGTTAAAGAAAACCCTACTCAAGAACAAATGGGCCAATCAGGCAATTAGAGAAGAAATTTAAAAATATATGGAAACAAATGAAAATGAAAATACAACAATCCAAACTCTTTGGGATGCAGCAAAGTCAGTCCTAAGAGGAAACTACATTGCAATCCAGGCCTATTTCAAGAAACTAGAAAAAGCGCAAATACAAAATCTAACAGTGCACCTGAAGGAACTAGAAGCAGAGCAGCAAGAACAGCCCAAACCCAGAAGAAGAAGAGAAATAATAAAATCAGGGCAGAAATAAACAATGTAGAATCCAAAAAAAAAAAAAAAAAGTTGAATAGATGAATGAAACCAAGTTGGTTTTGTGAAAAAATAAACAAAATTGATAAACCTCTAGCCAGGCTTCTCAAAAAGAAAAGAGAACATCCAAATAGACAAAATCACGAATCAAAATGGATTACAACCAATCCCAAAGAAATACAAGCAATCATCAGGGAATACTATAAGAAATTATATGCCAACAAACTGGACAACCTAGAAGAAATGGACAAATTTCTAAACACACACACAATACCAAAAATCAAACGGGAAAAGCTAGAAAATCTGAATAGACCCATAACTAGTGAAGAAATTGAATCAGTTATCAAAAATCTCCTAACATATAAGAGCCCTGGGTCAGATGTCTTCCCTGGGGAATTCTACCAGACATTTAAATCAGAGTTAATACCCATTCTTCTCAAGCTGTTCCAAACAACAGAAATTGAAGGAAAACTTCCAGACTCATTTTAGGAAGCCAGCATCACTTTGATTCCCAAACCAGACAGAGACCCGGCAAAAAAAAGACAACTACCGGCCAATATCCTTGATGAATACAGATGCAAAAATCCTCAACAAAATACTAGCAAATCGAATTCAACAGCATATAAAAAGAATTATCCACCATGATCAGGTGGGATTCATTCCTGGGTTAAGGGCTGATTCAATATTCGCGAATCAATATGAGACATCACATTCACAAAAGAAAAGATAAAAACCATATGATCCTGTCGACAGATGCAGAAAAGACATTTGACAAAATACAGCATCCTTTCTTAATAAAGACCCTCAAAAAAGTCGGGATAGAAGGAACTTATTTAAACATCAAAAAAGCCACTTATGAAAAGCCCACAGCTAATATCATCCTCAATGGGGAAAAACTGAGAGTTTTCCCCCTGAGATCAGGAACACGACAGGGATGTCCACTCTCACCACTGTTGTTTCACATAGTGCTGGAAGTCCTAGCATCAACAATCAGACAACAAAAGGAAATAAAAGGCATCAGAATTGGCAAAGATGAAGTCAAACTTTCACTTTTCACAAATGACGTGATACTCTACATGGAAAACCCAAAAGACTCCACCAGAGGCCTACTAAAACTAAAACTGATCCATGAATTCAGCAAAGTCGCAGGGTACAAAATCAACGTACAGAAATCAGTTGCATTTTTATACACCAATAATGAAGCAACAGAAAGAGAAATCAAGAAACTGACCCCACTCACAATTGCACAAAAAACCATAAAATACCTAGGATAAACCTAACCAAAGATGTAAAAGATCTGTATGCTGAAAACTATAGAAAACTTATAGAGGAAACTGAAGACACAAAGAAATGGAAACACATTCCATGCTCATGGATTGGAAGAATAAATACTGTTAAAATGTCAATACTACCCAAAGCAATCTACACATTCAATGCAATCCCAATCAAAATTGCACCAGCATTCTTCTCAAAGCTAGAACAAACAGTCTTTAAATTTGTATGGAACCACAAAAGACCCCGAATAGCCAAAGTAATATTGAAGAAGAAAACCAAAACGGGAGATATCACAATCCCAGACTTTAGCCTCTACTACAAAGCTGTCATCAACAAGACAGGATGGTGTTGGCACAAAAACAGACACACAGACCAATGGAATAGAACCCAGAATTGGACCCAGAATTGGACCCACAAATGTATGGCCAATAAATCTTTGACAAAGCAGGAAAGAGTATCCAGTGGAAAAAGGACAGCCTCTTTAACAGATGGTGCTGGGAGAACTGGACAGCAACATGCAAAAGAATAAAACTAGACCACTTTCTTAAATGGATGAAGGACTTGAATGTGAGACAGGAAATCATCAAAACCCTATAGGAGAAAGCAGGAAACAACTCCTTGACCTTAACTGCAGCAATTTCTTACTTGACACATCTCCAAAGGTAAGGGAATCAAGAGCAAAAATGAACTATAGGGACCTCATCAAGATAAAAGACTTCTGCACGGCAAAGGAAACAATCAACAAAACTCATAGGCAACAGACAGAATGGGAAAAGATAGTTGCAAATGACATATCAGATAAAGGGCTAGTATCCAAAATCTATAAGGAAGTCACCAAACTCCACACCCGAAAAACAAATAATCCAGTGAAGAGATGGGCAGAAGACATGAATAGACACTTCTCCAAAGAGGACATGCAGATGCCAACAGACACATGAAACAGTGCTCAGCATCACTCATCATCAGGGAAATACAATTTAAAACCACACTGAGATACCACCTCACGCCGGTCAGAGTGGCTACAATGAACAAATCAGGAGACTCTAGATGCTGGCAAGGATGTGGAGAAATGGGCACCCTCCTACACTGTTATCGGGAATGTAAACTGGTGCAGCCGCCCTAGAAAACAATGTGGAGGTTTCTCAAAAAATTAACAGTAGAACTCCCCAATGACCCAGCAATAGCACTGCTAGGGATTTACCCAAGGGATACAGAAGTGCTGATGCATAGGGGCACATGGACCCCAATGTTTGTAGTGGCACTTTCAACAATAGCCAAATCATGGAAAGAGCCTAAATGTCTATCAACTGATGAATGGATCAAGAAGATGTGGTTTATCTATACAATGGAATACTACATGGCCATGAGAAAGAATGAAATCTGGCCATTCGTGGCAACGTGGATGGACCTCGAGGGTGTCATGCTAAGCGAAATAAGTCAGGCAGAGAAGGACAGATACCATACGTTTTCACTCATATGTGGAACAGGGGAAACTTAACAGAGGACCATGTGGGAGGGGAAGGGGGAAAAATAGTTAAGGAGAGGGAGGGAGGCAAACCATAAGAGACTCTTAAATACTGAGAACAAACTGAGGGTTGATGGGGTGGGAGAGAGGAGAAAAGAGGTGATGGGCATGAAGGAAGGCACTTGTTGGGATGAGCATTGGGTGTTATATGGAAACCAACTTTACATGAACTATAAAGCACAAAAAAGAAAGAAAGACAATGCACATTATGGGACATGACAAAATGAAACAATATTTCCATTATGGAAATTCCGAAAGGAAAAGAAAAACAGAAAGGAACAAATCTTAAATTTAAAGCAACAGTTGCTGAAAACTTCCCAAACGTAGGGAGAGGAATGGACATCCAGATCAATGAAGTCCAAAAGACATTAAATAAATTGAACCAGAAGAGGGTTACACATTATTATTAAATTGTTTTAAAAATCAGGGGTGCCTGGGTTGCTCAGTTGGTTAGGTGTCCAACTCTTGATTTTGGCTCAGGTCATGATCTCAAGATTTATGAGATAGATCCTCATGTCCCAAACTGCACTGACAGTGCAGAGCCTGTTTGGAATTCTCTCTGTCCCTCCCCTACTCATGCAAGCACAGGCACAGTCTCTATCTCAAAATAAACATATATATACATACATACATACTTTAAAAATCAAAGACAAAAAAAGAAATTAAGAGCATCTAAGAGAAAAGAGAGAAGTTACATATATGGCAACTTCCATAATACTATCAGCAGATTTCTCAAAGGAAAATTTTTGGGCCAGGAGACATTGAGAGGCCATACTGCAAATGTTGAAAGAAAACTGCTGTCAATTAAGAATTCTGTACCCAGCAAAGGCAACCCTCAGAAAGCAACAAGGAATAAAGACTTTCCTACACAAACAAAAACTGAGAGTTCAGTAGCATCAGACCCACATTAGAAGAAAGGCTATAGGGAATTCTTTCAGTGGAAGTAAGAGAACACCAATTAACATAAAAACACAAAAAGATAGATAAACCACAATGATAACAGTAAATTTAAAGTCGTAGCTACATTCTGCAATATGGTAATAGTGATGATATACCTCACCTAAAATCTAAAAGTTAAAAAAATAAAAGGAATGTAACCATAAATTTATTGCATTTTTTAAATATTTTGAGCGATTACGTGCATGCACCTGAGTGGGAAGGGGCAGAGGAAGAGGGAGAGAGAGAATCTTAAGCAGGCTCCATGCCCAGTGTGGAGCTTGATGTAGGGCTCAATCCCTGCATCATGAGATCATGACTTGAGCCAAAATCAAGAGTCAGATACTCAACCGACTAAGCCACCCAGGCACCCCAAAAAATAATTATTTTAAAGGTAAAAGGTTTAAGTTCTCCAATCAAAAGACACAGAATGTCTGAATGGACAAAAACAAATGAACAAATCCAGCAATATGCTTCCTATAAGAGACTTCACGTTAGCCTTAAAAAGATACAAGTATCCATTCTTGTACCAGACAAAACAGACTTAAACTAACACTGGTAGAGACCAAACACATCATTATTAAATGATAAAGGGGTCATACATCAAAAAGATGTAACAACTGTAAATATTTATATGCCGTTATAACAGAGTATCCAAATATATAAAACAAAAATTTTTATTATTTTGTATATCAGAGAGCTAATGTGAGAAATAAAAATAATACAATAATGGTTGGGGGCTTTTAATAACCCAATCTCAACAATGGATAGACAACAGCAAGTTTAAACAACACTATAATCAAATAGACCTAATAGATACATACATAACATTCTAAGCAACAACAGCAGAGTACACATTCTTCTCAAGTGCACATGAACACTTAATAGAAGAGACCATGTTAGTTCACAAAACGAGTCTCAGCAAATTCAAGAAGACTGAAATCACACGAAGTATCTTCTCTGACCACAATGGCATGAAACTAGAAATTAACAAGAGGACAACTGGAAAAGTCACAAACACGTGGAAATTTAGCAATGCTCACCTGAACCAATGAATCATGATAAAAATTAAGAGAGAAATAAAAGTTTCATGAGATAAACTAAACTGTAAACACAACATATTGGAACTAGTGGAATGCAGCAAAAGCAATTCTATTCTAAAATCAAAGTTTATAGCAATAAAAACTTACATTAAGCAAGAAATATCCCAAATAAACAACCTAACTCTAAACCTTAAAGAACTAGAAAAAGCCCAAACTTAGCATTAAAAGAGAAATAATAAAGATTATTATTAAATATTTAATTAAATAATTACTAACTTAATAATTATTAAGAAATAACTAAAATAGAGAACAGAAAAACAAAAGACTAACCATACTAACAGTTGGTTTTCTGGAAAGATAAACTTGCCAAACCCATAGCTAGACTAACCAAAGGGGGAGGGAAAAAAAAGACTCAGATCAACAAAATTATAAATGAAAACGGAGATACTACAATTATATCTCAGAGAGTGCTTGGGTGGCTCAGTCGGTTAAGAGCATGACTTCGGCCCGGGTCATGAACCCACAGTTTGGTGGGTCAAGTCCCATGTTGGGTTCTGTGCTGACAGCTCAGAGTCTGGAACCTGCTTCAGATTCTGTGTCTCCCTCTCTGCCCCTCCCCTACCTGAGCTCTGTTTCTCACAAAAAATAAACACTTAAAAAAAATTACAACTGATATCAAAGAAATTCAAAGGATCCCAAGAGGCTACTCTGAACAATAAAATGCCAACAAACCTGACAACCTAAAAGAAATGGAAACATTCTTAGGAACATACAACTTACCAAAACTGAATCAGGAAGAAAGAAAAATTCTGCATAGCCTAATTACTAGTAAGGTGATTGAATCACTAATCAAAAATTTCCCAACAGACAAAATCCCAGAGGCAGATGCCTTTACTGGTAAATTTTACCAAACATTTAAACAATAGTAAAATCAATCCTTCTTAAACTCTTACAAAAAGCTGAAGAGGAGGAAACACTCTCAAACTCATTTTACAAAACCACCATTATCCTGATACCAAAACCAGAAAAAGATACTACTAGAAAGAAAAAATCTATAGGCCAGTCTCCCTGATGAATGCATGAAAGAAATTTCAATAAAACACCAGATAACAATTCAGCAGCACATTGAAAGAATTATTCACCATGATCAAATGAGATTTCTCTCTAGTATGCAAGGATGGCTCAACATCAGCAACTTAACCACTGTGATAAATCACATTAATAAAATACAATAAAAGAATCATATAATCCTATAAATAGATGTAGAAAAAGCATTAGGCAAACTTCAACACCATGTCATAATTACAAACTCTCAATTAGGCACAGAAGGAACATATCTCAATACAATAAAGGCCATACATGACAAGCCCACAATCAATACCATACTCAATGGTGAAAGGATGAAAGCTTTTCCTCTAAGGACATGAACAAGGGTGCCCACTCTTACCACTACTATTCAACATACTACTAGAAGATCTACATAGTGCAAAGTAGAGAAAGAAATAAAACATATATGAGTTGAAGCAGAAGTAAAATTAGCTTTATTTGCAGATGACATGCTTTTATATATAGAAATCCTATAGACTCAACCATAAACAGATATAATCAATGAAGTCAGTAAGATTGTTAGATACAAAGTTAACATGCAAAAATCAGTAACCGTTTTGTACACTAACAACAAAATTTCTGTAAAGAAATTTTAAAAAACCTGACCCCATGTACAGCAACATCACAAACAATAAAATACTTAGAAATAATTTTAACTAAGGAGGAAAAAGATCTCTAGAATGGAGACACCTGGATGGCTGAGTCAGCTAAGCATCCAACTTCAGCTCAGGTCATGATCCCACAGTTTGTGCATTTGAACCCAGCACTGGGCTCCACGCCGACAGTGTGGAGCCTGCTTGGCATTCTGTCTCTCGAGCTTTCTCTTTCTCTCTTAAAAAAAACAAAACAAAACAAAATACCTCTACAATAAAAATTGTAAACTTTGATGAAATAAAGTGATGAAGACATATATAAGTGGAAAGGTATCCCATGTTCATGAATTAGATAAATCAATTGTTAAAATGTTAAAATGTCAATACTAATCAGTTCAATGCACTCCACATAAGATTACAAAGGCATTTGAAGTAGAAAACACACTTCTAAAATTTATATGAAACTAGAAAAGATCCCAAATATCCAAAGAAATCCTGAGAAAGAGGAACAAAGCAGGGTGTATCATCCTTCCTGATTTCAAACTGTACTATACAGTTATAGTCATCAAAACAATATGGTACTGAGAGCCCAGAAATAAACCCATGCCTATAGACCCAACTAATACTTGACAAAGGAGCAAACAATACTCAATGAAAAAAAGAACATCTATTCAATAAATGGTACTGGGATCACTGGGTATCATGTATAAAATGATGAAACTGGACCCGCATCTTACAACACACAAAACTTAACTCAAAATGAATGAAAGACTTAAATGTAAGACCTGAAACCATAAAACTCCTAGAAGAAAACATAGGAACAAATCTCCCTGACATGGGTCTTAGTAATAATTTTGTGGATATGACATATATCACAAGCAACAAAATAAAAAATCAGCAAGTGGGACTATATCAAACTAAAAAGCTCTGCACAGCAAAAGAAACCATTGAAAGAAAGAAAGAAAGAAAGAAAGAAAGAAAGAAAGAAAGAAAGAAAGAAACCTACAGAATAGGAAAATATTTGCAAACCATGTACCTGTTGAGGGGTTAATATCCAAAACACATAGAGAACTCATTTAACTCAATAGTAAAAAAAACAACCCAATGAAAAAACAGGCAGAGGGCATAGACATTTCTCAAAGGAGATATACAAAAGGCCAACAGGTACATGAAAAGATGCTCAACATCACTAGTCATTAGGGAAATGCAAATTAGAGCCACAATGATATACCACTTCACACCTTTTAGAATGACCATCATCAAAAAACACAAGAGATAGGGGCACCTGGGTGGCTCAGGCAGCTCAGGTCATGGTCTCACAGTTCATGAGTTCGAGCCCCATGTCGGGCTCTGTGCTGACTAGCTCGGAGCCTGGAATCTGCTTCAGATTCTGTGTCTCCCTCTCTCTCTCTGTCCCTCCCCACTCAAACTCTGTCTCTCTCAAATAATGAGTAAGCATTAAACACACACATAGACACATAGACATACACATACACACACACACACAAAGGGATAAATGTAGAGAAAAGAGAACTTTGGGCACTGCTGGTAGGATCATAAGGTGATATAGCCACTACAGGAAACATTTATGGAGGATCCTCAAAAAATTAAAAATAGAACTACCATATGATCTAGCAATTCCACTTCTAAGCATATATCCAAAGGTGATTAAAAACACTAGCTCATAAAGATATCTGCACCCCGTATTTAAAGCACTATTACTTATGACAGGTAAGATAAACAACCTAAGTGTCCATCAATGGATGAACGTATAAAGAAGTTGTGCTTTATGTTCACAATGGAATATTATTCAGCCACAAAAAAGTAAAGAAATCCTACCATGTGCAGTACACACAGGTGGACCCTGAAGGCATTCTGCTGAACTAATAAAGACGAATACTGTATGATCTCACTTCTGTGGGGGGGGGGGGGCATGGAGAAGAGAAGGAAGAGGAAAGAAAAAACAAACTCATAGTAGAAGAGATCAGATTTGTGGTTACCACGGGCAGGGGGCTGGTGGAGGAGAGAACAGGGGGAACTGCAGGAGAGCGGTCAAAGCTACAAACTTCCAGTTAGAAGATAAACAGGTGCAGCACAATAACTACACCTAACACTGCAGTATGGCATACAGGAAAGCTGTCAGGAGAGTTAATCCTAAGAGTTCTCACCACAAAGTGAAAAATCTTCCCCTTTGTTCTTTTCTTCCATCTTTCCTTTTGATGGATGGTATCTATATGAGAAGGTGCAAGTTAGCTGAACTTACAGTGGTAATTATTTCACAAGATACAGGAATCAAACCATCATGCTGTACGTCGTAAATTTATACAGTGATGTACATCAATTATTTCTCCATAAAACTGGAAGGGTGGGGCAAGGGAAACATCAAAGACATTAATGCATCCAAAAAAACAGGATAAAAAGGGGGCAGAGTTGAAGGAGGGGAGAGGAGTGAAAGTGCAGGTGAACCACCTCATACTGACCCCTAGAGGCCACTGTACAAGTTGGCTTTTACTCTGAGTGAAGTAGGGTAGGGTGCAGGGGACACCAAGGAAGTTCGGGTAAAGGAGGGACATGGTCCCACCTGTGTTAAAAAAAAAAAAAAAAATTGCAAGAGTTAACGTGTAAGTCCAATTTCCACAGTAGGCAACGCCTCGTTAATATTTAAACAAGGAAGGATGGGGCTACTTTCCCAGACAGATCAGTGGGACCACTAATAGGAGGGTTGGGTCATGGGAGCCTGAGAGGTTCAAGCTTAAAGTAATTTCCTTTCCTTGTTTTGAACAATTAAATCCAGTGAACCATTTTAACAGTGTATTATGTGAAAACTCCAGTAAGACTGTCAAGCTAACAAACTATTCAACCCCACGTACCCTCCCATGTAGCCCCACTCCAGAATGAAGAGGCAAAAGTTAATGAAACACCCAAGACTTCATAAAAATTAATTCCGTTAATAATGAATGGTGGCTTTAAACAATAAGAAAATGAACCTTTGAACAGAAAAGGAAGTATAAGTGATGAACACACTAAAGCAGGGTAATTAAAGACAAACCAAAAACATGTAAAACAATTCTGAAGGTATCATAAAGTAGCAGAATCCACCTGGGGGACACACATAAGCATTTATTTTAGTTTTAAAAGCTTTAACGGCAGAAAAATATTAGACAAGATGAAAGTTATTTAACTATATTTTCATTTTTTCAAAACAGTCAACATGACCATTTATAATGTTTAAAGAAGGTCCTTATCAGCATCCACTGGATATTTTGCAGCCAGGGCTGCTCAACTGTGTATGTGTGGCTGGAAATAGAACTGATAATTTAGCGAATAAAGTTATAAAGTTAGAGAAATACAGACAAGATACAACAAGGTGGTTTCTCTAATAGATGGTCCCTTCCAGTCATTATTCAAAACCAGTCATTACAAAATAAAGTGACATGAGAAACCAACTTAATTCCTGTGGTGGAACTTTGCTGTTGGAGACCATATGGAAATCTTCCCTATTGGACTTTCTAAACTATTATGATTTGGAAAAGGCTATCTAAAAGAGATACAGTGGATAAAAAATATCCATTCTAGAAATAATGTATATTTAAGGATAGAGAACAAATAAGGTAAAATCCTATTGCTAATCTTGGGGACCAAAGGAGCAGAGAGAGAGGAAAAAACATAAACTGACTCATCTAAGAAGTCAGCAAAATATGGTTGCAAAACTATAACCACATATTAACAGGATACAAAAATTTAACAAACAGGCTCATTGAAAAAAACTAAATAAACAGCCGTAAATTCCTGACTTCTTTAGTTATTACAAGATAGAACTTATCACTTATTTAATTATACCAGTGAAGTATTCCCAATGTACAAAACCAATATGCAACATGTTCCACCACATTCAGACTGTATAGTAACTGTCAGCGATTATACATACTGAGAGGGTGCAGAGAAGTGTCCCTTGAAAGCATACTTTGAAAATGAATAAAATGATTTCACTGAAAAATAAACCCTGAAAAAGTAGATGCGCTTTTGTGGCCCAATACCATCCCAGATGGACCATGTTACATATCCAAGCTCAATTCACTTACTCATTAAGTTTGGAAAACATCCTCAAGTAAATTTCCATGGGACTTTCGGGAGGTTACTCATTTATTAACACTGATAAAAACCATGCTTGATATAAGAGTTTTGCCTTCCAGTCTCAATTCATGACAAGTTTATACTTTGAATTAGTATCAAATGCAAAATACAAAATCTGACAGACTGAAGATGAATAGCAATGTGTTAAATAAGAAGGAGCTATTTGGCGAAGTACCCTGGGAATTTAGGTCAGTCTAATCCAAGATTGCATCAATTACTGAGAAGTTAAGGGAAACGGAAAATCAATTAAGCCTGTAGATTGTGCTGTATTGGGAAAGTCTTGAATTACCAACACTGGAGGCATTTGGAATTAGACTGAATGAAATACGAGCAAACGTATTCTTAACAATGGAGGCCTCTTTTATTAGAGGGGAAGAAATATGACTTAATAGCAAAAACATTTTTCTAACTTCAATAGGCAATGTTTATTTGCAATCATTTGTCTTACATTATCCAGTAGACTACTTTTACAAAGAGAAGAATTTAAATGATTCTTTATCTGTTTGGAGGACTTAATGTACATGTATCAGAAGAAATACAAATTTATATCCCCTTCAGAGCTTTCATACAAAAAAAATTTTTTTAACGACCATGTAAACCAAGACTAAGGTACATGAATATTTTAAAAGAAATAAACAAATATCAATCCTTTAAACACTGTACTTCTTCCCTCAGAATCAGTTACATGCCTTGTTGAATTACCAATATGATATGGAAGAAAATCCTAAATTCATTATAATCTGGTTTCTCCCACAGTAAATGCTATAAATGGATGGAATTTTCAGGCCACTATTAAAATAGTGAGGATTCATTCAGAATAACTTAAAACTTTCCATTTTGTTCCAACAAAGACAGACATAAATGGAATATGCTTTATATGGCTTTACGTTGATTACAATAAACGCTTTTGGGCACCAAAGTAGCTTATTAATTCATTTTTTAAAACATTACTTGCTATAACATAAGCAGTAAGAAGAATGCCAACAGGCTTTGGCAGAGGCTGTGTGTCCAAACTCCCTTCAAGGAAGACATATGAAGAGAGCCCAACAGGAATCAAATGTGGAAACAAGACAGTTATGGCAAAATCCTCTTGTCAGGCAGTATTCCATCTGGCCTTTCTGGGCAGAGACTTGCTTTTCCATGGAGCGTTTATCAATCAGGGTCCCAGCAAAGCAGATGGTACACTGCATAATTGAAGAGGTTTTAATAAAGGGACTATTTACTAAGGTTTGGCAAGGTTAGGAAAACCAACAAGAGACAATGCAATACTCTCAGGCTTGCAACAATGGGGTGCTGTTTCCACCCCTGGGCCAGAAAAAGCAAAGGAAGGGAAGAGCTAGAAGAACCTGGAGAAACAGAAGAAGAGAGTGGGCCACCTGGCAGGATCTGTGGCTGCAGGTAAGGGAGCACAAAACCGACATAAGCAGGGAAGAAGTGAGTGAGGAAGTGTAACAAATACTCCTATGTCACCCTTTAGTCAAGCCTCCAACCTCCAGCTGGAAAAATCCAACTAGATACCCAATAGCAAGGATCCTACTGATGCAATACACACAGGCCAGCCTCTATAGACTCACGTCAAGGTAGAGAATGGGTCTGTAAGGGTAAACGGAACTTATCCACTCATTTGCAGGACCCTAAGATAAACATAGCGCAAGCTACAAATAATACACAAGAAACATCAAATAGCACATTTTGGCTGGAGCAAAAGGTGTATATATGGAATCAATCGAAGAAAAAGTGAAAATGACAGGGTGGAGTAAAAGATAATTAAGATCATACTAAGAAGTCACAGTTTGAAGGTCCACATACAGGAGTATAAAATAATCCCAGGATAACGGCAGCAGCGTATATAGTCAGATTGGAAGAAGAGTCACTTCCAGCAGTTAGATGATCCCAGCAGCCTAGGTATTAAGGAAGTAGTAAGAAGCAGTAACAAAAATTGATCCCGTAGTAGGTCCTAAGTATCTGCAAAGTCATATCCATTTAATCATCTCCATTTTGAACTAAGAAATCTGAGCCTCAGAAAAGTAACATGCTGAGAGGCACCTGGGTGGCTCAGTCGGTTGAGCGTCCGACTTCGACTCATCATCTCACAGTTCATGAGTTCGAGCCCCATATTGGGCTCTCTGCTGTCAGCCTGTCAGCACAGAGCCTGCTTCAGATCCTCTGTTCCCCTCTCTCTGCCCCTCTCCCAAAAATAAATATTTAAAAAAAGAGAAAGTAACCTGCTGAATGTCAACCCAGAACTAATCAGCTGTTAAAAACACCACAGTATTTCACCAACTTGTGCTTTCTAAGTGAAATATTGACAACAGAAAGTGAAGAACAGAAGTTCATTGACAGGTCGAGAGCTCCATCAACCAGGAGATCTCAGATAAGTCATCTGACCCTTCCCTAGCTCACCTTCCTTATCTGCAACTAAGAGCACCTACAAAAATTATTTCGTCCATCTCTGAGGTTCTCCCATTGCAATACTAATACTTAATTCATCAGCCTTGCCACCCTCAAGTCAATCTGCCGATGAACATCCCCATCAACTTCATCTTCAACTCATCTCTGGCTGTTAACTCTCAATTTAAATCTGCTTTCAGTCTTCCCAACAAACAAACTCAAGCAAAAACTCTTCAGTGAGAAGCCATCTCCAGTGAACTCGACCTACAGGTGATAGGCGCTCTGTGATACTGCCATATAACATGAAATATATATTTTGTCTTCATCCTCACCTCCTAGTACAGAGCCCCTAAAACTCTTATAATTCCCTGAGTGACAAGGGTGAGAGGAGCATTTTTGGTTATTCTTAATAAGCCCCTTTCAACCGTATCTGGATTTATGCTAATGAGGTAACTGTTAAGGGGATGGGGGCTGGTTGCCAAAGGAACCAAAGATGTGATTAAAAGGTTGGATCTTTCATCCCCACCCCCAAACTTCAGGAGTTCAAGCAGCACTAGCCAACAATTTCCTCAATCATGCCTATGTAATGTAGACTCCACAGAAACCCTACAAGTTGGTGAAAGGACTGAAGTGCTGGGAGGGTGGCATACCCAGAGAGGGCATGGAAGGCCCACTTCCATTAGCACATAGCTTGCCCTGTGCATTGTTTCCATGTGGATGTTCCTGAGTTGTATCCTTCATAATAAACCAGTAATAGTAAGTAAAAGATTTTCCTGAGTTCTACAAGCCACTCTAGCAAATCATCAAACCTAAATAGGGGGTCGTGCGAACGAAATTTACAGTTGGTCTGTCAGAAGTACAGGTGACAATCTGGACTTGCAACTGACATCCGGAGTGGTGGGTAGTCTAATGAAACTGAACCCTTAACCTATGAGGTCTGTCTGCACTAACTCCAGACAGTTCATGTCAAAATCGCTCAGTATAGCCCTTTTGATTCCCTTGAGCAGCACCATGGTGGCTGGAAAAAACAAGTGTGTTATGAAAGGCAGCAAAAAGGGAGGCAAGAAGAAAGTAGCTGATCTGTTTTCTAAGAAAGACTGGTAGGATGTAAAAGCACCAGCTATGTTCAGAATAAGAAATATTGGAGGGGCCACCTGGGTGGTTCTGTCAGTTGAGTGTCCAACTTTACCTCAGGTCATGATCTCACAGTTCATGAGTTTGAGCCCCATGTCAGGCTCTGTGCTGACAGCTCAGAGCCTGGAGTCTGCCTGGAATCCTCTCTCTCTCTCTCTCTCTCTCTCTGCTCCTCCCGTTTATGATGTCTCTCTCTCTCTCTCTCTCTCTCTCTCTGCCCCTCCCCTGTTTATGGTCTGTCTGTCTCTCTCTCTCAAGAATGAATATATTTAAAAAAAAAAAAAATATATATATATATATATAGGAAAAAACACTAATCACAAGAACTAAAGGAATCGAAATTACATCTGATGGCCTCAAGGATAGTGTTTTTGAAGTGAGCCTTGCTTATCTGCAGAATGATGAAGCTACATTTAGAAAACTCAAGCTAATTACTGAGATGTTCAGCGCAAAAACTTCCCGACTAATTTCCATGACATGGATCCTACCAGTGACAAAATGTGCTCCATGGTCAAAAATGGCAGACCATGACTGAAGCTCACACTGATATCACGACTAGCAATGGTTATCTGCTTCATCTATTTTGTGCTGATTTTACTTAAAATGCAATGATCACATTCAGGAAACCTCTTACGCTAAGCATCAAGAGGTCCTCCATATTCCAAAAAAGATGATGAAAGTCATGACCCAAAAGGTGCAAATGACTTGAAAAGAGTGGTCAATAAACTGATTCCATATGGCATCAGAAAAGACACAGAAAAGTCTTGTCAGTCTAGTTACCCACTCCATAATGTCTCTGTCAGAAAAGTAAAAATGCTGGAAAAGCCCAAATATGAACTGGGAAAACCAATTAAGCTTCATGGTGAAGGTTCTCGAAAAGCTCCTGAGGATAAGACCGGTGCTAAAGGTGAACAAGCTGATGGAATATGAGTCCCTAGTCCAGAATCTTATTTAAAAATCAGACATTTAATGGTGACAAATAAAAAATCTTATTTGTGATGTTTAACTAAAAAAAATGGTTTGGTATAGAAAAACCTACATATTTGGTGTCAAAAGTATTGTCATGATAAAAAAAAGTCCTTTACCTTTACCTTCTATGATTTCCTATAGAAATTATATCTCTGCAAGCCATTTGGCCGCCTTCAGAGTACAATATTACTATTTGGGGGTTTTTTTTATTCGACTTTATTTTTTAGATCAGTTTTAGGTTCATAGCAAGATCAAGCAGAAAAATACAGAGTTCCTATATACCACCCCACCATCGAACTGTCCCCAACTGTCAACATCCTCCACCAGAATGGTACATGTATAACATCAATGAATCTCTGAAGACACATCATTATAACCAATGTGTAACACTGTGTATACACCATTATAGCATCACACAGAAGAGTATCACTGCCCTAAAACATTCCTGTGTAGCCTGCCTAGTCATCTTTCTCCCCTCCTCCCCAACCCTGGCAACACTAATCTTTTTACTATCTCTTTGGTTTTCCCTTTGGCAGAAGTCACAGAGTTGGAATCAGACAGTGTGTAGCCATTTCTGATTGGCTTCTTTCACTTAGTAACGTGCTTTTAAGTTTCCTGTATGCCTTTTCATAACTTGAATAGCTCATTTCTTTTCAGCAGGTTACTGAAAAAGTTACTATCCCATGGCCTCTATGTACCATAGTTTATTCAGCCTTTCACAGAAGGACATCTTGGTTGCTTCCAGCTTTTGGCAATTATGATTAATGAAGCACCAGAAACATCTGTGTGCAGGTTTTTGTGCAGACACAAATATTCAAGACCTCTAGGTATATACCAAAAAGCATGGTTGCTGGATCATATGCTCAAAGTATGTTGGTCTTGTAAGAAACTGCCAAACTCTTTTCCAAAATGGCGGCACCATTGCACACTACTCCCAGCAATGAAGGAGAGTTCCTGTTACTCCACACTCTCACCAGCATTTGGAGCTGCCAGTCGTCCAGATTTTAGCCATACAAGTAAGTGTGTGGTAGTATCTCCTTGTTTTAGTTGCATTTCCTTAATTACCTATGAGGTGAAACATCTTTCCATGTGCTTATTTTCCATCTATGTATCTTCTATGGTGAGGTGTCAAGTTATTTGGTCCATGTTTTAATTGGGTTGTTTATTTTCTTACTCTTGAACTTTAAAAGTCCTTTATATATTTTAGGTAATAGTCCTTCATCAGATGTTATCTTTTGCAAACCTTTTCTCCCAGTCTGTGACTTGTCTTCATACTCTCTTGACAGTCTCCTCTTGCAGAGGAGAAGTTCTTAATTTTAATGGAGTCCAGCCTGTCAGTTCTTTCTTGCACAGATCAAGCCTTTGATGTTGCATCTACAAAGTCATCCATACCCCAGGTCACGTACATTTTCTTCTGTGCTATCTTTATCACCATTAATTTAAAATATATATTTTAATATACTATAATATAAAATAATATAAATATAAATATAAATATAAATATATAGTGAGTAGCCAGTATGCGGCGGGTACTTAAGACAGAAGATGAGTAAGGCAACAAAACCCGCAAGCATCCTGAAGCACTGCTTTCAGAAACTCAGTCAAACGACCTCTAACCCAGTGAGTCTCCAGCGGGAGAGGTCAGGAAAGTCAGGGTACAGTCATGTGGATGCGGGATCACATGTAAGAACACAGGCACTGGAGGAGGCCTGCCTGGATGTAAATCCCAACCCTGCACTCACAAGCTGTGTGCCTGTGGATCTCAACTTCCTCATCCAAGAAATGGGGAGAATATGGATAGCCACTTCACCTCACAGGACTGTTGTGAAGAGGAAAGGCGTGGTCACGTGACATGCTTAGTGCGGTGCCTGCCCAGTAAACACTAGCACTTCTGCTTCTGCATTCTTCAGATGGGACTCAGGCACATGGTTTGACAAACTATTCGACATGAGCACTGCTTTCAATTTTTAATCAAAATACTTCATTTTATTTTGAAACTTCAAAGAAGATTCAGAGAGTCTGATTCTCCTATTCTCTGGTTATCTAATAAATTGAAGAGTCAAAATAAATGAGTCACAGCACATGGAAGGTATCAGACACAAGCCAGAGGGAAAAGTACATGGTTAAAATCTCAACGTGGTGAAAGCAGTCAGTTTACTTCTTTTTAAACACACAATCCCCACCTGTAATAAAACGATTAAAATTTTAAGTGAAAAGCTCAATTCATGTAATATTTCAATATTATATTACTGGTTTTTATTTGTACTAATCTAAAAGGGGAAAATAGACTATGAGTATTTAAAAATTAAACCATGTCAGTGACAATAATTTATTTCTCAGTGACTTCAATAAGAATCTGGTTCAAAGAACAGTGGCTAACAAAATAAAGTATGATTCTGTTTTCTAATGTAACTATAAAAATTATACACAAGAGAGTATCAAAATTGAATACTACTTTTAAAAGTACTTTATTTATTTAAGTTTTTTTAATTTATTTTGAGAGAAACAGAGACAGCACGAGGGAGGGAAGGGCAGAGAGAGGGGGAGACAGAGAATCCTAAGCAGGCTCCGCACCACCAGCACAGAACCCAATGTGGAGCTCGAACCTACAAAGCCACAAGATCATGACCTAAGCCAAAACCAAAGTTGGACGCTGAACCAACTAGGCCACCCAGGGCCCTTAAAAGTACTTTTTTTCCCCCCGTCTTCTTTAATGTTATTTATTTTTGAGAGACAGAGCTTGACTTGGGGAGGGGCAGTGACAGGGAGACACAGAATCCGAAGCTGGCTCCAGGCTCTGAGCTGTCAGCACAGAGCCCGACACAGGGCTCAAACTCCCGAACCACAAGATCATGACCTGAGCCAAAGTCGGCCCCTTAATCGACTGAGCCACCCAGGCGCCCCAAAAGTACTTTTAAAAATATTAACTACAACCAATTAGGTGATATAAAAACATGCAAATAATGTCAACTATATCTAACTAAAACTAAAAAAGAAATACATATAAATAAATCATTTCCTTATCTTAAAATTGATTATGTCTTCCTGACCTGAAACTCAAATGAAATCTATTTCACAGAAAAATAAAAATGAGATTTAAAAAAGACTATAACCTGACTCATTTATAAGCCAATCAGATATATGCCTCCCGGACTGTTCGGTGCACAAAGCAGTCAAGGACAAAATGTTATCATTTTATATTTAAATAAATGTTAACTAAGTGATATTTTTATAATATAGTTCAAACAATACAGTAGTTTCCCTTTCTTATCAGCGCAGGGATATGGTCCCAGACTCCCAGTGGACACCTGAAACCATATATATATATATATACACACACATATATATACATGTGTATATATATATATATAGTACCAAACCCTAGATGTATTGTGTTTTTTCCTATACATACAGAGCTATGATGAAGCTGAATTTATAAATTAGCCCCAGTAAGGGATTAACAACAATACTTAATAATAAAATAGAAAAATTACAACCACAGTCTGTAATAAAAGTTATGTGGATGTGGTCTCTCTCTCTCTCTCTCAAAGTATCTTACTATCGGGGCACCTGGGTGGCTCAGACAGTTAAGCATCCGACTTTGGCTCAGGTCATGATCTTATGGTTCACGAGTTGGAGCTCCTGTAAGCTCAGAGCCTGGAGCCTGCTTCAGATTCTGTGTCTCCCTCTCTCTCTCTGCCCCTCCCCTACTCATGCTTGCTCTCTCTCTTTCTCTCACAAATAACTAAATAAATAAGTAAAACATTAAAAAAAAAAGTGTCTTGCTCTCCTGTATTCACCCTTCTACTTGTGATGATAAGATGAGAAGTGAGGTGAACGAGGCAGGCATGCGATGCAGGCTCAGGCTACTACTGACCAGACAGAAGGAACATCTGCTTCCACACATCAGCAGACTGCAGTTAACTGTATCCAGAAAGCAAAACTGCACATAGAGGGGGACTACTGTATACATCTGTTTATCCCAGTCTCAACAATTAATTACCTTTAATTGTTTCCTCCACAACTTCTACCACTCGATCTATCTGTTGAACCTAAAAAGAAAACAAATGGTTAGACAAGCTATTTACATGAGATAAGAAACATTAATTTGTGTTGACCCTTCTGCTTGAGCCAATGCAACACATTTTCTAAGCACATGAACTCAGGTTTTTTTTAATTCATGCATTTGGAGATATTATTTTAAAAATTCTGTATTAATGTTTTATGTTACAGTGAAGTATGAAATTACCACTCTCCTGTCCTCCCATGATAACTGAGGAAATCATAATACATTTAAATGAACTGCCTGGCATTCTGTTGGCATAGCCTATCGATATCAACTCAACACATCCAGGGACATAAACTGAAGTTTAATGAAAACATGTCTCTTCACACAAACATTCTCTTCTTTTCATTCTTCAAGAAAAATGGCAGAAATGACAACCTATGCAAAAGGACGTGCTGGTATTGAGGAGATCCACCCCAAATTCTATGCTTTATTCCTCTAACACTGAAACCCCTTTTAAAGAATGTCTACCACATGCTGGGTGCTGGGCTCAGGTCAAAGGAATATCAAGTCAAAGACTGCATCTCAGAGAACCAAAGGAGACTCTCAAGAAATTAGCTAGATCAGGATAGGAGAAGCCCACTAAGGAAACCGAGTGAGAGTGGCTAGGGTGTGGAAGGAAAATGAAAAAAGCAAAGACTATACTGCAAGAAGCTAAGAGAAGGGAGAAAATGAAAAAGCAAAGAATCGTTAAGTTGATATTACTTACACCTTACACAATCCTCAAGTCATTGCTTTATTATAGAATACATGCTCATCGAAAAAATTCAAACACATCAGAAACATAAAAGGGAAATAAAGTAACCTGTAACATGCTACACCCTCCATTTCTGCTCCTAAGATAATTATCATTCACAATAGTTTAATAAGTAGATACCAAGACATTTACCAGTGCAGAATATTTACATATAGCTTTGTTCTGCACTTTTTTCCTTACAAATTATGAGATAGATAGATAGATGAGAAAGAAAATAACAATCCTGCCTCTATACATCATCAATACCTAAGGTCTACTTCATTTATGTTAGTAGCTGCCTAGTATCTCAGGTAGAGATAGACCATAATGCATTCATCCAGACCCAAACTGATGGACCCTTATGTTATTTCTAATCTTTCACTACTATACAACAATGCTGCAATGAACTCCAATGAGACAAGAACCTTTTAAAAAGACTTTAATAAAAGCACAATGGCAAACCTCTTTTGAATATTCCATTGGTCTCAGTGTCTTAGAGGAAATAAGGGAAGACTTTTGAGAACACACCTGAACTTGATTCTGCTTCTGACCACTCAGCCCAGCATAATGGTAGGAGTAGCAATAATTATTGAGAAATTGCCAAAGGCAAAGTACATCTCTGCTGGATCTTTAGTCCCAAACAAACTTGCCTTGCTGGAACCACCAGGTTCTGGTTTCAGGCAGAGAATTCATGTGGCTCCCTTACAGAATGTGATCAAAGCCAAAGTAACAGAGTTCAAAGAGGAGGAAAGCAGCCAATAGAGTCAAATGCTACGGAGATAGTGAGTGCACATAGAGACTGGAATGCGTATGCCTGATTTAACAATGAGAGAATCAATGAACTTAGGGGAAGCAGTAAGCTCAGCAGTAATGAATCATAACTAAGAAAACAGTGACAGCAAATAGAGACTACTCTTACAGACAGATGGATAGAAAGAAGAGGAGACATGGGTAAGATAAGGAAGGAAGAATAGGTCAAATTTCCCAGTGAATGCAGACAAATGACCAAGGTATCAGTTGAGGACACAACACAGAGAATAAAAGGAGTGCAAGATGAGATAATCCCGTGATGGAATCAAAACACAAAACCTTTCCTACACAGCTGGACATCTCATCGCTCAAAGGGATCACTGCACCCAGCCTGGTAGCACACAGACTGGGAAAGAGAGTCAGAATAACCTGGAGATCCCCTATGACCCAGCAATAGCACTGCTGGGGATTTACCCAAGGGATACAGAAGTGCTGATGCATAGGGGCACATGTACCCCAATGTTCGTAG